>LIEC01006166.1:0-31879 GCA_001925005.1 Drosera capensis
AAAAAGAAAAAGGAAAAAGGAAAAAGGTAAAAAGAGAAAATTTTGTTTCTGTGGCTGACTTATACTGCTTAACTCTTACGTACTTTTGATCTTTTTTTGGCCAGTAAGAATAGGTTTCTTGTATATGATCTCGGGTCTTGGAGGGAACTTATTGTCGGCTCTGTTTATTCAATCTAGCATCTCCGTTGGTGCTTCTGGTGCCCTGTTTGGTTTGCTAGGAGGCATGCTGTCCGAGCTCATTATAAACTGGACAATATATGCCAATAAGGTGTTGAATTCTTTCCTTGTAAATTCCTTTTAACTGTTCTTCTCACAAGTGACACTTGAATTCCTGGCTATGATCAGGTGGCAGCGCTAGTAACTCTTTTGCTGATCGTCGTCATAAACTTGGCTGTTGGTATCCTTCCACATGTTGATAACTGTGCTCATATTGGAGGATTTATTTCTGGATTCCTTCTTGGTTTTGTTTTGTTGATACGCCCACACTTTGGGTGGGTGAGACAAAAACATGCTCCTCCTGGGTATATCGTATCATCAGCCAAATCAAGGCACAAGCCTTACCAATACGTGCTTTTGGTCGTTTCTACATTACTTCTTATATCTGGGTAAGATTTCAAGACTTTTGTTACTTGGGGCCAATGACTTGTTATACTGTAGTACTACTTATCAGTTATCACCCTGTTATTGCTTCATACACCTTAGGTCGAAGTATAGAGATTCTTGAACTCGCTTTGCTTTCTACGGTTCTGGATTTAAGCATTTGAGTGAGGAATATCGAACAGTTCATCAGCCGACTGCCTAATAGCCAGTCCATTGTTTTCATACTGTTTATGGAGAATTGTTGACTGTTCTTCAGGTTTTCTGCCTTGTTCGTTATGGTACTCAAAGGTGTCAATGGCAACACTCACTGTTCCTGGTGCCATTACCTGAGCTGTGTTCCGACATCTTTATGGAGCTGCAAACCACAGCAAGTCTTTTGCGAGGTAACTGATTGTTTAAGGCGCTGGAAAAATACCTGTGACTAAGCTTGTTGTCTTCTGTTTTTCTGGCTAAATTGAAGTGAAATATCTTTCAACTGTTACAGGGGTCTTCGAAGAGAATCATGTGAATGATTTTCTCTATTGCATTTGGTTAAATTCATGAATACTGACATCATTTTCTTTTTCCTTTTCTTTCTTTCTTTTTTTTTCCTCTTTGCGGCTGCAGTCGAGTTCCGTTGGGAGCAGTCTCAATATCACATGCCTAAGCAACGGGAGGAGCCACTTATACAATATGACGGATGAAAACACTTCCCTGGTTCGGCAGCTATGCTCTCTGCTTTGCAGTTAGCTAATCAATAACGAGATGAGGCTCATCTGTCATCAAGCAACTGTTCTTCATTTATGTTGTAATGTTGCAGGGAGCATTGTTGTACTGTTGTATTCATGTAATTTGCAAATCAAGAGGTCCCCTGTCATGTGTTGCATTCTATTTATTCTTTCTTGTCGCTGTTAACATTGATAGGCTCTGTAATGCACCTTCACAGTAGTTGCCTGAGAATATGATGTGCCGTTTGCTTGTAACCCAGTGTTTGTATGATTGTGTACATTCGAGATGACTAAAGTTTTTGCGAAAAAAGTGACGGCTGGCCTTTATTCTTGTCATAATGCAGATGTATGGCTTATGGACCATCAGCTTTTGCTGTGTAAGTGATTGAATTTGTACTCACTGTTATTCTATTATGCAAAGAACGAAGCAATACATTGTATTGTTATTCAGAAAGATGACTTTTCAAATTGGGTTTAATAGATGACTTACATAACGAAGTTAATACATTATGAGCTTTTATTGTTTCATAGCTTCCACCTCATGTTATAACGATTATTTTAATTTTTATTAACTTATAAGACATCATAAAGATTATATATGGTGTTAATTATTAATTCATTTTTCATTGATAATAGTTTATAATATGATTTAAATTTTTTAAATCAAAAATTACTAGTGTAAGTCATAAGATCGTTCCAAGACAACATCAATGTTCAAGCTAACTACTTCAAAATGGACACAATTGCAGCAAACTAGCGTAAAAAGCCCACCTCGAGAAGAAAAAATATTCAATTCATATCGTTATCATCAGTATAAATGTGGGTGGTGGATCGCTGAAGCTACCCTTTTCCGATCAACGATTCATTTTAAGCGTCCGAACTCCGTTCGACCCTCGACGTTGCTGGTTTCGTTCTCTGCTTCTGTTCATCTGGTACTTGTTCTTCCCCTTTCTATCCTCCCCTCAATTCCATATTTTGATCGAATTCGATTCAATTTTGCGCCGATTCAATCGGAGAATTTTGCTTAGAAAATAGATGGAATTACGATTGAGTTGCTGATTTTCATTGTGCGGTTGATTGTTTGTGTTTTTTGTTGTCGTTTTACTTGATTGTTTGATAGCATTCCTGTTCATTAGGGTTTACTATTGTTTCGTGTACTTCACCTTGATTGAGTCATCGTTGCTGTGAAATTCGATGGTGATGAGGAAATGATGGTGAAAGGGTGAAAGGGGACTATTCAATAACCCTAGTTGTTTTGCGGCTGATTGTTCATCATGAAGGTTATGCTGACTGAATTTGATTATTGCCTTGAATATCTATTTCTTAGGGTTTCTATGGTTTAGGTGTACCGCCCCTCAGGCACTACCATTCCTGTGATTTTCAATGTTCTTTTCTTGTTTGGTGAAAAATTTCTATGTTTTATGATACTACTTATATTCTAAGAATTAGGTTTTCATTGTTAATGTGTGCTGATATATTCTCGATTCTTCTCACCTTTGCATCTCCCACTCTGGGTGAGGCAGATAATGGGCCTTCAGTTCCCAGTTTGCTTCCTTGATAAACGACACGGATACCCCTGATCATGTTCTCACCAAGGCTGTTATATTAACTTTGAGCCAGCCTTTCATATGACACTATTGCATACTCATACTATGAATTTGATCTGAGTTAATGTTGGAGAAGTTTGGAGAGGATCTCTTGTGGTATTTATTGATTTAGTGAAGGCCTAGCATGAATTCTGTTGCAGGAGTACTTAGGTAGATGTTCAAATAGAGAGGCTTGCACATAGAGTGAGAATGACTGGAGGCATGGAGTGTGCTGCTATGCTTTGAGTAGTATTGAACACATAAGCGAGCATGCACTCATTCATGTCACGGGTTTCAGTGAGAGTAATGGTTACAAATCTTGGATGGTCATATTAATTGGATGGCACTTATAAGATTGAGTACCTCAGGGTTTTTTGTGATGATAGTAGATTTCTCTATTACACTAGTACACAGTTCTCAATATTGGAGGGAAATAATATTAATCCAAAGGATAGGCATACGGTGAATATATGATAATGGTCAGATGCATGCATAGTGACTACATGGCATAACCTAAGTAGCCTGGAGAATCTTGGAGATGCCAGGAAGTTAAGAGTTGTATGGGTTAAGCACACAGTTCTGACTGTTGCACGATATAGTTGATTAAAATCCAAACTATTGTGAAATATATAATGATCACGTGGATGTGGGTAGTAATAGCAAAAGATAGCAATGACAGTATGGATAGTTTGGTGACAGACGGTAGGAGTTCCGCCAATTAGGAGAAGCTTAGGGAAGGATATCTAAAAACCGTGTCATGTCTACATAGGCCACAGGTTAGTAGGTTGTTAGTTGACCAGATGGATAGTTGTGTCAATTACGACTTATGCTGTGTAAAGACTTAGGAGGGAGATTAAAAACATGGGATCAGTTTGTTAGGTTAGAGAGAATCTGAATTCTGAACTTGCTATGGGGTATACTAGCAACATGTGCAAGTAAATGTTTTTTTATTGATTCCATCAGGTGGGGTGCGTAAGCTCTGGATTTAATGTTTCTTGCTGGAGAATCTGTTCTTATTATGCAGATCAGAGTCACCTTTTTGGTGCTGTAAAATTCTGACGTTTCTCAACTCTTAACTCAGCATTTGATTTTTTTTTCCTTTATTTTTTTTCCTTATTGGGGTTGAGTTTTCTCTTTCTTTTCTTGGGTAGACTCATGCTTGTTCAGTGTATCAAGTGTTGTCATTATCAGTTGTGGGCTAGCGTTATGTACAAGATTTCTATTTATGAATTATCACCATCTCTTGGCTAGAACTTATTCATTCATTTATTAAGTAAAAAAAAACTCACCTGTTTGTTTTAATTTCTTGCTAAAGTCAAACTTTGTGCCTTATTTGAGATTTTTATGGTACCAATAATGCGGTACTTCTTTCTTTTTCATGAACGGGAAATATCTGCTTCATTTTTCTCTTGGAGATTCGCCTCGGAATGCCTAGTCTTGAACTAGGTTTTAGAAATCTGTTTTCGCTATACACGTGGAAATGGCTTTGATCTCTTGATTAACTGGTTCCTCTCAATGAGTTTTAGGTTTGTCCCTTTATTCAGCAACATCAACTTAAAACAGTGTTGTTCATTATACTGGAATTATGACCTGAGTCACTCTGTGCTGTGGTAATCTCATTGGAGCACTGCTTGAGAATATTTGACTCTGTTGCTTTTATTGATCATTGTTGGTTGGTGTTGGATGATTTCTCGCTGTATATTCCCCTGTTTTTGTAATAAAATAAAAGAAAAAGGAAAAATCTTAATCTTTTCATTTCCCCCCATTGGACATTTATTAGTAAGTTGTTGCAACAAGGGCTGTCAAACTTCGTCATATACATTTCTCATCATGCTTTTCTTTTCAAAAAGGTGTCTCTTTTTCATATACATTTGCTGATCTTATATCTGCATTTCTTTTACTTGGAGTAAGCCCTTAGTCGAATTTCCTGCTCACATTTTCAGGTTATTAGTTTTATTACTCATATAACTTCAAGTTCCCTCGAGCAACTTCAAGTACTGTGTACAAGTAGGATCCCAAATTCCAACAGAATCAAAAAACATTGTAAGTTTTTGGAATATTGGTTTCCTAATACTTGGCAATGAATTGTATTTTTTTCCATTGTCTCTGAGACACTTTGAGTGTCATTCCATGCACCTCTTCTTCCCCTGATAAATTTCCTCGGCATTTATCTGGTGGTAAATATTACCTATTTCTATTGCTTTAATGTTATGAAATTTGCCTCATGCGCACACCATTAAAAAAACCCAAGCTTGAGTTATATGTCAGTACTAAAACTATTACGTTGTAGGACATATTTGACTGCGCTACTAAGTTGTTTTGTGGGGTATTATCTTTTCATAGGAGCTTGGTGCTCTCTGAGTCTGTGTATGCTCTAGGGAAGTCCAGATGACTGCATAGTTGAATCTCGTCTAGGCGAGATACTATCTTACTCTTGGTTCGTCATTTGAGCCACTGAGTACTTAGTCCTAGTTCATGTCTGTATCTTTTGCGGCAGACCATGGTAATTGCAAAAGGCAAGGGTAAAGCTGATGCTTCAAAAGCAAAAGTCAGAAAAGTGACCTCTCCAACCAATGTTCAGAGGGCGGATGCTGCACATACACCAATTAAGACTATCACAGAAATTGAAACTCCTCAGCCTGTCACAACAGAGACGAGATGTGAAGAATCTGTTGGTGTTTCTGGAAATACTGCTGAGGGAGAGCACTTGAGTGAAGGGATGGAAGAGGAAAACGAAGAAGCTGAGGAGATGCTGCATGGAGAAGAGAAAAAATTGAATGTTGAAGAAAATGATGATGCAGACTTGGTGAACTCAGATGGATCTGTTGGTGCTCTTGGAACGGTGCTAGAGAAAGCTGACAAAACTCTGGTGGGAAGTGGAAATGCACTTAACACCACGGTTGACGGATTGATCAAGGAATATATAAATTATGTGTTGTATAAAGACAAAGATCCATTGAAGAGCGGAGAAACAACAGATGTTATTGAGCCAAATACCGATGCATCCTTGTTAGTTTGTGACATGAAGGGAGAAGATGTGACCCGAAACTCTACCAACATAACAGGAGAAGCAAAGGGTACTGTTTTAGTGCAGACTGGTGGGGTTTCGAGAAATAAGAAAGTAATGAAGGTCAAGAAAATAATCAAAAAGAAGGCGGTGGTGCAGAAACGAAGGGTGGCTCCTGAAGGAGAGGCAGAACCACAACTTTTGGATGAAAATGAACCGGATGATGAATCAAAACACAGTAGCTCTAGTGCAAAGGTCAATCAAGAAGATAAAGTTGAGGCAGGACATGTGGTATCCACGTTGGTTCCTGAATCCAACACCAAGGAAGAGAATGTGACCCTTCATCCTACCAGCAATGGAGGAGAAGCAAAGGGAACTGCTACTTTGCTGGTGGGTGAGAGTTCTGTAAGTGAGAAGGTAAGTAAGCCCAAAAAGATTCTGAAGAAGAAGGCAGTTGTTTGGAGACGGAAGGTGATCCCCGGGAATGAGGGAGAAGCACAACCCCTGGATGCAAATAAGTCTAAAGATGAAGTAAAAGGCTCTAGCCCGCATGCAAAGGTGAATAAAGAAGAAAAGTCCGAGGCAAAACATTCTTATGTAGTCAGTATATCCAAGAAAGCTGGCACTAAGAAGGTACAAGGTCCTACTGAGAAGGGTACAGAGAAGGGTGGAGACAAGTCTGAAAAGTCTGGTTCAGACCAGTCTCGCGCTGAAGTCAATGTTAATGAAGTGCGGCCCGTGGATGCGGAAGAGAATAAGAAAGAAAAGTGTATGGACTGGAAAATCCCGGGAAGATGGAGATAACAGAAACTGATAAAACAGAAGTAAACGCCAATTCTGGTAAAGACAAGGATAAGGCAGAAACATCGAATAAGAAGTTAGAAGCCAAAGCAAAAAACAAAGGAATGATATTTATGTTATGTGCAGTTCTAAGACAAAGCCAGACTGTTATCGTTACAAAGTGTTGGGCTTACCTGCAAGCAAGAAGGATGTGGTTTCCAAGATCTACAAAGGGATGAGACTCTTTTTATTTGATGTCGACCTGAGGTTTGCTCTATGGGATTTACAAAGCTGCTGGACCTGGGAGCTATAGTCTTGAGCCCAAGGCTTTCAAGTCTGATTTTCCTTCACAAGTCAGTTCCGATTCATCCTTGTTATCTTACTGATCTACACTGCTCATTAAGTTCTTAAAATATTGGAAGGGATGGGGAGGCTTATTTCAGCAATAGTACATGAATTGCGCGTAGGAGTGTGCCTAGACCTAGTTACACTTCATTTCCATTTGGAGATATGCAGAAAAAGGATGGTGCTCTTCTTGGGAAAATGCTCCTTTGGAGATTTTGACTGGGGTTTTTCTAGATAATGCAAACAGGTGAATAAACTATTTTTAGAGGTTTAAAACATGAGCTTGCGCGACCTCAAGAATTGATCAGTCCAGTGCTTCATGTAGATAACTATATTTAACCAATATTTTTTCATGAAGGAATAATATATTTATAAACTTATACAGTTGTACTTCCTCCATCCCGAATAAATTATAACAGATTGACTTGACATGAGTAGTAAGGAACTCATTGATTTCATGCATTTTTTCCTTTGTACGCTTTATGAGTTGTATTAGTAAGTTCATGAGTATGGATAATGTGTAGAGGAAAGTCAGTGGGTAGAGAGAGGAGAAAAATATTGGTGGAGATAATAATGAGATATACACTAGGGGTAGTTGATACATTGGATGCAAAAGGCGTTGCAATTTATATAGGCGGACCAAATTTAGTAATATATCGTAATATATCATGGACAAAAAATGGATTTTGGAATATCATAATATAGGAGTATTATATATTATAATCTTTTTTCTTCTTGCCTTGATTTTGGGATCCAAGGGAAATGGATCGGAAATGGACCAATTACAAACTAGTTCGCTTTGGAGTACTCTACCCTTTTGGCCTAATTATTCGACGGATTTGGTTACTTAAACTTTTTAGTCTAAGCTAGTTTTTATTAAGATGAGTCATGTAATTGTCCCAGTGATTGTAAACAGTCTATCTATGTAAAAATAAGAATAAGGTTTCTGTGCGTCACTCTGTCTTACAAGATTATCCGCTTCACACTCTACACTTGACGTGATTATGTGGGTATATTCCTTTACTTTCATGGAATTGTCTCCGTCATTGTAGGATTAGGCTCGAAGTTGTTGAAACCTAATCATTGATCAAGTCGGTTGATTTTCGTAAAACATTATACAATTAACATTCTTATGGATACTTTACTAAGTTGTTAGCAATGTCGTATGCAAATACTCCGTCTTACTATCATGAAAAAGGCCACCATATTTTATTCTATGAAAAAGCTCGATTTTGGGGATGATTATTATTTTTATTATTGGACTTTAATCAAGAAAGATGAACTTGATGGTAAACAATTCTTCCTCGATAATGTGATCATGGGTTTGATGCTTGAAAACTTGAAAGAGTTTCTTTATCCTAATATTACGGCAGGGTAAGATTAAGTGCATCTTTCGTACTTGACAAGATTATTCAAGTTGTCTTTTTAATGTATGACTGTGAATCACTTGGATGAATGCATTTATGATTGTGAACTATGGCATGTTACTTATTGTTGCCTGCTTTGAGTCACTTGAAAAGGTTGTCTTGGTGATAAAATCTCCTTTTCGGTGATATGTTCAAGGGTTCGACACTCCTTGAAGCCTTCCGAAAACAATCTCTTTATTATAATTTTATGATAACCATAAGATGCATATATTTCGTGTTCTTACGATCCTGTATTTATCAGGATTATTAGGGGGGGTTGTTCCCTATGTCTTTGACTTAGAGTCCTTTTAGATAAATGGTCTTGTAGCATGTTTTCATTTCGTCTAGATTTTTTTTTCTTTCTTTTTAGTTGAAAACTTGGAAAAATGGTATGTCAATTTGACTACCCGTTGAAATTATGCATTGCTTAAAATCGCATTGGTTAAAAATTGACACCAAGTAGATGGTCGACGTGAGGTTGGCAATTGATGACGAAAGTGTTGTCAACTTTTAGAGAATAAGATTGGACTATTGATCAGACACTTTTGTCAAGGATTAACAGCATTGTCTTGATCAGATATTCAATTCTCGCAATGAACAACCTAGCAATTAGCGAGATAAAGCTTCTTTACATATTTTTATTTATGAGATCTCTTTTTAAACGAGAGTCTTTGGCGTCAAATTTGTTGACAAGTTGGTGAAGTCTCGATTACTCGATGCCTTTACCCGATAAACAAAGTATGTGATGAGGTTGAAATCGAATAATCCTGATATTCTAGGGAGCCTCAATGCTTAGGAAACATCTTACAATCACTAGACCAACAGACTTTTTTGTCTGAGGTTATGAGCTGATCAAACTTACGAGTGATTTGCAAGAAAAGAGATGGATTGTCAAATATTCTTATGAGGTTGAATAAGCGATATTCTTGTATAATTAAGGGTCTTTTTTGTATCGTTAATGTTTTTTATTTTTTTGTTTTTGTTTTATTGGTTGATGAAACAAAAGTGTTTTTTATTTTTTTGTTTTTGTTTTATTGGTTGATTTTTGTTTCTCAAACGACACAAGCATAAAACAGAAAATCATGTTTTTGGTTTCGGTTTTGGTTTCATCCGAGTAAAAAAAAATCTTGTAAAGTGTTTCAAAATTTTGAGCACTGATACCAGACAGTCCCTAAACTGTTGGTTTGTGGTTGTAGTCTATGGTTTATGCATGAGATGCACATCTGGCCGTAGGATGCGAACGCTTTAAAAATTTCTGAAAGTTCTCATGTAGTCATAAGCATCTTAATGTGCTTTTTGATGAACGGCTCCCTTGCAACAGTTGTGTAAATTTTGTAGCTGATTTTCTAAATCAGCTGAAAATGTTGAAGAAGAAATGCCTTGTCCTAGTGCAAAGTACGAGTAGTAATTTTACACTAGTTGATTTGGGTTCTTGGGATTTATCTGTATCAGGTTCGCTTTACGGTGCTGGAAGATTGTTTGCCTGTAGCAGAAGAGAAGTTCAAGAAGGTGATCAAAGATAACTACTATGCAAGGAACAAGTTTGGTTGTGAGTTAAGCTCTGAGCAGGTGGAGTATTATTACTAGGAAAAAGTTGTGTATGAACAAGGGCAATGACTTTTCAAGCTTCAGCGTGGACAACAAAGTTCATAAATTTAACATCTGGCAACCTTTTCCTAATCAGGTGAAGAACTTGTGCTAGATTTTCCAAGCTGGGAGCAATGGCTAGGCCATAAAACCCCAGAAAGCAAGTGGAAGGGGCAGAGTACCTCCAGCTTCATCATCGAGAAAGCTGGATGGGAGTAGAAGAAGGATTGAAGATGAACCTGGGCATCATCATGTGGACCGTGATAAAGGTTATAAGAGACGGGCAAAGGATATAGACTATGAAAGAAGGGCAAGGGATAATGGTTATGATAGACGGGGAAGGGATAATAGTTATGAGAGACCGGCACGGGATATTGGCTATGAGAAACGAGCAAGGGATGAAGGTATGCACCCTCTACCTCATGAAAGGAGGGAGGCCTTTCTTCCTGTCGTTGCTGCCCCTGTTCCTGTGCCTCAATTGACTCAAGCCTTGCCCCCACCGCGGGGTCTGCAGTATGTTTATGGCGACACCAGCCCTTGACCAGACGCTTACCTTCGAGGTGTGGCCTATGAGCGGCGTGATTATGGTTCACCCGTGCCTCTTGATGCATATAGGCATGACCACAGTCTTCCAGGTTTTGTAGCGAGGGGATTCAGGGATGAACTTGAGCTTCGTGGTCCCTATGATGCTCATAGAGAGCCACGAGCATACTTGAGACCGGTATACCATGGTACTGCTGCCGTGCAGGATCCTCATGACTACCCTCCAGCTGAGCATCGCCCGCATGTTGGAATGCCTGGTGTCTACCATGACGTAGACCCCTTGTATCTTCGATATTGAGAAGATGTCTTGGATGACTTATTTCATGCGACATATTGCCCAGTGTACGTCTGTACGGGTTCCAGTTGCAAATGTTCAAGAGAAGTCATAGCCTGGTGGACATCTTCAGTCCATTCGGAGTTGGTTGCCTTTGGTTTCTCCTTGGACCATTTCCTTCCAATCTCGAATGGCATTTTGCATCCCAATCTGGAGTATGTGTATCTGACATTGTGGCGACTTTCATGGTTCCTTGAAACCTATGTCCGCTTGTTGGTTCCAGCAACAGACTTGTGTTTGTTAAGCTATTAATTAACGTTCGGGAACTCTGGTTTCTGGAGAAATTGAGATGTTGGGAGGCAGCGATATTTAATTGCGCAAATCCCATGTGTTCACGGGTCTTTGTTTACCACGGTTCTTATCACCGTATCGTGATATGGATGTTATCATAACCTGAGATGAATTTTCTTTTGGTTCTCCTGGAGCAGATTTGCTACTACTGTTCTGAGTTTGCAGCAGTCGCTCGTGGGATAGTCAGCTGGTGATATCGTGTGGTGGCTTAGGTTTCAGGGCACAGATGTTCAATTTTGGAGGAATTGTTGGTGCGACCAAAGTACTTGAAATGGTGGAAGGTTGAGTTGGAGCGTCATGTTGGATTCCCAGCCTAAACTTCAAGTACTTGAAATTCCTTGTTCTCAGCATGTTGGTGACGCCAAGGTTAGTACAGTAGGTCGCATCGGACGATTGTAATCGTGTCATGTGAACGGAAGTACATAGTATTATCCTTGTTGTCTGTTGTAGTACAACAGGGATTGCTTACTGTTACCCTCATTAGGTATCGAACTTCATGATGTTGGGGACGGATTGTTTTATCAATTTTTGTTGACGCTATGGAATGATGTTGACATCCTAAAGAGATGTCATCTGGACGTGTTTCGAGATGGAGTTTAGTCTACACACACATACCGTTTGTTATTAGATACTTGATGGGGAGGTGGGGCCTTGTTGTTGTGTACGAAGAAATTGTCTATTGCTTAAGCAGCATCAGGCATCAATCAGCATACAACTTAAATGAAATGGAGTGAGTGTCCATAAATGGCAGAAAAAGAATTGGAATGGGCCATTATGCTGGTGTAAGAATGTCACCAAGTTGAGCTTGGTAATTTGTGTAATGGGCCATTCCGGTCATGGGCTCATGGGGGAAGTTTGCATTCCGCAATCTTTGACAAAACAAGGGCATTTTCCCATGTTTGTGTTTTGGATTATATTCTTGTCTCCATTTACATATATCATCCTCTTTGTATAACTTTGCACGTCCTGATCTCGTATTATGTGATTAGTGATCCAGCGTTTCTCGGAGAACATCCACAAACAGTCTTTCCTTATGACAAATCGTCTCTTGTAATTGCGTTTATCTGGCAACAACGAAGTCCACGTCGATGGTGGGCCTGAAGCATGTGGGGAATCTCACAATCTAGCGGGAAAATCAGTTCGAGATAAGTCATTTGTCACCAACGGTGAAGGATAGCTACGTATATTTGGTTATTAAACGAAGCCAACTTGTGTTGGATGATAACATCACACACGATTTCGGTGAAGATATTGTGGCAAGTATCACATTCTCCTGTCTCGCTTTTTGGGAATAGTACATTTTTCCAGACCCATTTGCCTTTGTTGTATGCTTTGCTTCTGCTTCATCTTGGTGTCGAAAAGCATGATCCAATATTAAACAAAATAGTTCTTAATAAACTCATATACATTTCACATGATTCCGACGAGGTTTTAATTGGCTTGATACATGCGAACTTGTCCCCCACGCCGCACATATCCCTCAAATCCCTCGTGGATTTTGTCTCACCCCATCTTGGAAAAGTACATAGCTAATTGTGGGAGTAACTACCACTCCCTTTTCTGCCTTTCATGTGGAGATATGGGCCATGTGATCTTGGAAGCCCTTGATTGCCAAACTCTTTTCATGCATTAGGGACTTCTATGTATGATGAATAATTACTAGTGCCCATAATTGCATCCTCTCTCAAGTTAAGTAATAAAAACGATAGGATTTGATCGAACTCGAACCGAACTCGTTCCTCGACTCACGACGTGCATTGATATGATGTTGAGGGATATGCATAAGTGCAACTCTCGATCAAGTGTATGTGATCTCCACAAATCAAGGGAAATTAGTGGGGCTAGCACAAGAATGACCAACCCAAGCACTTCTGATCATATTTGACACTACATGACTTTTGGTTTGTAATCATACCTTTAACGAGATTTACTTCATCTGACTTAATATATAAGTTACCACCTTTGTCAAACTTCGACAATTAAAACATTATCATCCATGCGAACAAGGTTTTTACATCACCTGAAAACACCATGATCATATATATGCATGATTAATACTCGTATAATTACACGTGTAATAGGAAGAAAAATACGTGAGTGAGTCGTAGATGTACTACATTTTTATTTTTATTTTGGTCAGCATGCATGGCTCTGCAAGTGTGAACCAAATATTCCTTTAAGCAGAGTAGATTATATGATCGTATATATGTCAATGGAGTACGGCAGCCCTCATCACTGGAGGTATGAATTCGTGCTTTTGAGTACGGTTTTTCTTCATGCAGATGGGTCGAACAACCTGCTCCAAAATTCTTGGTAGTTATGAATAAATATATAACCAAGATAAAAAAAAAAAAAAAAAAAAAAAAAGATGGTAGTAGGTGATCACACCGGTGCAATTGGCTTGAATTTATAATACAATATACGTAAATATTTGACTTTTAGCTTTCCAAAGTCAATATAAAAAAAAGTCAAAAAAACTGTGTATGGTGGATGGCTAACCAACTTCGCGTATCAAAGTTCCTGGAGTTTGGTTTCATGGGTATGCGAGCCTTGAATTGCGGGGGAGTTCAAATGATCAAAGAAGTTTGTGTAGCATAGCGCAATGTATGATCTTTTCTTAGCCACCATCCACGAACTTTTTCTTGTATGAGTATCTTTCGAAACATTGATTTTATAAAAAATCTGAGCCGATGATATAAGATTCAAATTCAGGCATACATCAGTTTTTCATACATTGGTACTACGTCATACATAGCAAGTTTACGTGAATGGGAAAAGTCACATGGGAAGAAGGTAAAATGGGGAGGCAGAGATATGAGACAAATGCATATGGACACGAACCTCTATCCACTTTGGACCGGACTGGGCCGGATCGGATCCTCCCCCTCTGTCCCGTCAAGTCAAGGAATTTTTTTATTGAAAGAAAAATAAAAAATAAAAATAAAATTTGTTTGTAGTGTTGGGTCCAGCGGGTGGGGATGGTGTGCTGCACATGCGGTAGGATTAGGATTGGAAACGTAGAAATGGTCCCATTTCGGTCCTTTTTCAGTTGAGTATCACCCTAACTATTCATCTCAGGTTTTTTTTTAAAAAAATAATTATTTCACTACTACTAATAAAATTTTAATGTTACTTGATGTGAGAAGAAATTTTTTCTAAAAACGGATTTTTTTTTTCCTTGCATATTTAGGCATATTCATTAGAAATGGAACGCCCAAAATTAATGATGTAATCCTGAAAACGTCTGAATCCCCGGTCATATGGCCCATATGAAATTCTCTCCAAATGTATTCTTCTTCGTTTTTTTTCTAAAGAAAAATCCAAACATATTCTTCTTACGGAATATATATTTCATATGTCCCAAAATATATTATAATTGATTTGACGTGGTATGGTAATTTTTTCATATGTTATTTTTTGTTATAAAGTTACGAAAATTTGAGATAATTTATTTTCTTAAATATTAACAAAAATAATATATTATTGATTATCATAATTTATATAATAAAA
This sequence comes from Drosera capensis, assembly GCA_001925005.1. Taxonomy (NCBI): domain Eukaryota; kingdom Viridiplantae; phylum Streptophyta; class Magnoliopsida; order Caryophyllales; family Droseraceae; genus Drosera; species Drosera capensis. The sequence goes on from LIEC01006166.1 coordinate 14,697, forward strand.
ATATAAATTTATTTATGATCAAAATTATGATAAAAATATACTAATTATGGATAGATACATTAAAATTTTTTTAAGCGGTATTTTTTTCACTAGAAGATATTATAGAGTGGTGCGCGTGGCTCGAGATGATCAAGTATTTGGGCCATGTGTAGCCCTGGTCCACCAGCCCAGGCCCATTACTCATTTCAATGTTTAAAATCGTCAAACTAACCGCAAATCACGGGGTCAAGTGGGTCCACACCTACCCTCAACTAACATCGGATTCTGCCATGGCCTAGCTCGCTAGGTTGGTTAGAATCGACTCATATGACTCACTTTGGGGTGTGTGTTTGTTCCTATGCATCCACCGACTTCTGTTTACAACGCATAATTCATCATAGCATAGAGCCCTAGTTGGCTTATATATGTAGGCCAAAAGTGGTTGCAATGATAATAGTCACTGATTATGCATTGTTGCTATGAATACGAAATTAAGAAATATTGGTTCAATAATAATCATTTTTTAAAATTTCAAATCTTATTATAATGAATATAATTTATCTATATCATATATATTCTACGGGATTATATGAGTTACGATGTCTTTTTGTTAAGATCCATAATATGATGACTTTGCTGGAAAGTATAATATGATGATTTTGATGTCCTGATAAGTCAGTTTGGTCATATATTTTGCACATTCTAAGTTTAATCTTTATCGTGGCATGAATATTCTTCGACAATGGTCACCCTGTACTTGTAACTTACAATGGAGGCATGATCTGGTGGTGTGGTGGGGGACATTAAACCTGCGTCGAAACACGGTCGATGGCATGCAAAAAGGTGTACGTCAAGCAAAGTTACATACATACTAGATACAGATAGATGCCCGCGCGATCATTGTTTTCACAAGAAATACATATATGTTGGGGTGTCAATGAAGCAAAGCGAGGAGACAAAATAAAAGCTCACTGATCTCAAGCTTGATTTTGCATGGCATACATTCACACCTTGCCTTCTAATTCTATACAACTTTTCTGTAGCTCCCTTTGCCATGAGGTAGGTACGTACGACGATGTGTGATCTTGAAGGCGAGTGACTGTGATTCACATGCTCGATCATGATCACATATCTATGGTGTCCAACCACCTGTGATGATATGTTTACGTCTAACCGATGCGTTGCTTTATGGTCTGTATATGCGATCCGTACGCATACCAGAACGTAGAAAGTGTCATGTAGTGTCTTGGAAAGATTGTATGATTAGTTTGCTGATTGGGCACAACAGACCATTCATCAAATTATGGATGGTTCAGGTGCAAGAAACGTCTTCGATATGATGCAAACTTTCCTATAAAAAATTAATACATACATGAAAAACTGGCTCTGATTCGACAAATGATTTGAATATGGATCAACGATATAAGAGAAACGGGCAAACTCCTTGTAGTTACCGGCGTGATTAATACAAGTCAAGAAACTCACATATGTACAAGTCAATATAAGAGAATAATACAAGTCGAGAAACTACAAAATGGAAAAAAAAGAAGTGAACCGTCATTCCCATACTTCAAACAGAGGAGGACAAATACTCTGCATTGTCCACTCACATGCACCCCCTTTTTTTTACCCATTATGGTCAATTACTCTGTATTTCTTCCCTTTGTTTTCTAAAGGTTAGTGGTCAAAAGTTCAACTGAACATAAAGGACAAATGTAGGCGGTAAAAATCTGAGTTACTGGCAGGGTTCGGGTTGAGAAGGCGGGAGAAGAGAGAGAGAGAGTTGAGGTGGAGCCCACAGCTAATAAACGAGATCAATTGTCTCGATTGGAATGTGACACCACCGCGCAATCACAGGAAACCAATACCAATACCATACCGCACACAAAGACAACATATTCGTCCATAATTATTCAGGCATCGCCTTCCGTCGTTATATACGGAGTTTAAAAAAGATAAAAATATATCGTAATTTTATTTTTATTCTAATCTTTAAAGATCCTATAAAAAGACACAATACTCCTATAAACCACGATGGTCTTTAACCTCTAATTGGACAGCATATATGATTTAATACGGTAAGTTATCAAAAAGGTTTCACAAAACTTGGACTCAAACTACACCTAAAACGACTGAAATCCGCTGCCAATGGCACCAAAAAGTAATTATTCTTTCCCTTCCGTTTACCATGTTTCAAGTGGACCCACAAACACGCAACTTTACCTTTCTTTATTTTCCTAAATTTCATTTCGCGGGCAATTTCCTTTTTCTTTATTTCAAAAAAGTCACCCAAAAGACCCCAGCCCTTGCTCAATAAGTACCCCCTCTTCTGCTCTTCTCCCTCCCCGCCACCAACACATCAAGATTCTTTCTCTCACATTGCTGGTTACAGAGGCTACAGATCAACACACACCAGCAAACCCCACAAAAAATCAGCAATGGCCAAGCCAAACATTCCCGTTACATTTGTTTCGCTGCTCACTCTGTGGCTGTTAGCTTCTCCTGTTTCCGCCAGAATCCCCGGCGTCTACCCAGGCGGCGGATGGGAGACCGCCCACGCCACCTTCTACGGCGGCAGCGACGCCTCTGGCACCATGGGTATTTATGTCTTTTCCATACTCATCATTTTTCATTCTTGCAACGCACAAGCATAATTCACACCACGTATCTTAAACCTAAATTTCGGAGAGTTTGAAAAGAGCAATTCACAATCCAAATTGGGTCTGAGTATCACATTCTTGACATATGACTTGTGACCATAATTGACTGAGAAACCTAAATTAATTTGTTAAAACCACTACAGTATAGCGTGGATCAACATTTACCAACAACATTACCAAACCGTACACTGTTATTTAAGTTTGTGACAATGTGTTGCATGGTTTTTTAATTAGATGTGAAATATCATTATTAAAATATAATGTTGTGTTCCCTTTTCCTTTGAACTTAGGTGGTGCGTGTGGTTATGGGAATCTGTACAGCCAAGGCTACGGCATAAACACAGCAGCCCTCAGCACGGCACTCTTCAACAACGGCCTCAGCTGCGGCGCGTGCTTCGAGCTAAAATGCGCCGACGACCCCCGCTGGTGTCACCCGGGAAGCCCGTCGATCGTCGTCACGGCGACGAACTTTTGTCCTCCGAATTACGCTCAGCCGAGTGATAATGGCGGGTGGTGTAATCCTCCGAGACCCCATTTCGACTTGGCGATGCCTATGTTTCTGAAGATCGCGGAGTACAGGGCTGGTATTGTTCCGGTTGCGTTCCGCCGGTGAGTTTTTTCGGCTTTTGTTCTCTGCTTTTTTGGTGCTCTGTTTCGTGTTGTTTGTTATGTTTTGTTCGTTTTTGCTTTTTGGGGCTTTTTTGACGACTTTTGTCACCTAAGTTAAAAAACAGTCATTCTCTGATTTACTGATTATATAACGTACCAATCAGCCATCATTTTGTGTAGAATTATGTGTATAGGCTACGTACATGTTAACCCGATATTAAGCGAAAAGTTAGTTTGGTCGTTTTGTAATGAAATTCGTTAAACGTATGTGATGAATAGTTTATGAAACTAAAAAGGTATCCACTAAGTTTTAACAATAAAGTCTTGAATTATGTCTGTCTATCATACTATATGGTGCAATTAATTCTAGGTTTCGAGAATGATATTTTTTCCGATTAAAATTAATGTTGTTTTAGGAGAAATTAATTGGTGTCGATAGGGCCCTAACAAGAGTAATTATTCAAGGAAAGAACAGATAACAGTGAGCAGCACAGCTTCCGAGGCAAGGATAGAATAATAGAGGGTTTGGTTTGGTTCGGTTCGAATAAAGCAAAAAAGTTGGGCCACAGCATTTAATCGCCTTCTTCCTCTATGAATCCTCCTCATTCAATTTTTCACTGGACCACTCCACACCTCCTTCTGGAAATGACCATTCTCCCCATCTAAGCGAAATTACCATGGGTCCATTCTGTAACAGCAAAAAAAAAAATAGTGGAAAAATGACTGTCGGTTTGTACACGTCTCGAGTCACATGCCTTGTGCAGAGAGTGGGACCCGTTGTTGTTACTGGGTCTGATTATGTGGGATCAGGTGTAACGTGGCTTACGTGATTGGTTTAATCCGCGAGATCTGGTCCGTTATCCCGTATGATCAGTGTTCATGTGATTCTGGTAAAATATTTTGCACGCGCATGTTCACGATTTTTATTCTCCATATATGATCACCCCTAATCGAAAATCATCCTGCCCAGTGTTCTAGGAGATCCTGTTTGCTTTCAGGATGATATGAAATATTTTCAACTGTGAATTGTTAGGTTTGTTTTGATTATTAGATTCCTTAATGTGATTGTCGACTGTATACAATGTTGACGATAGCTACATGTGCGATCTCTTAGCACGAATATTTAAGAACCATATGGGTTCTTCAAAAATTAATGAACTTGACATGAAAATTTCTTAATGATATGTTGATGACATATAGTTTCTCTTGTTCTTCGAGTATCTTAGATGGAGATGTATCTAAGATGGGTGGGTAAACAATTTCATATTTTTCCAACCAAGAAAATTGTAAACATTTTATCTCACCAGAAGTAAAAGGTAACCAACAGTTTCTATGTAATCACGCCGTACATGGTGCAATACGAAATAATTGACCCGTATTTCTTGCCAGCATTGTCCGTCACAAAATTACCTATTTACCCTCATTAACCCCTCCATTTTCTCTCCAGCGTCCCATGCCGCAAGCAAGGAGGAATCCGTTACACGATCAACGGATTCCGTTACTTCAACCTGGTCCTGATCACCAATGTGGCCGGAGCCGGCGACATCGTCCGAGTCAGTGTGAAGGGATCGAGGACCGACTGGATGTCAATGTCCCGTAACTGGGGACAGAATTGGCAGTCCAACGTGGTCCTTGTCGGGCAAGCACTGTCTTTCCGTGTCACGGCTAGTGATCGGAGGAGCTCGACTTCGTGGAATGTCATCCCCTCTAATTGGCAGTTCGGGCAAACATTCTCCGGCAAGAATTTCAGGGTCTAAAAAATTGGGTACTTCTTTTTTTTTTGAAATGAAGTTCCCGCGCAATATAAGAACAAGATTATGATTATGATATCGAGGTCGGCGCCATGTTTTAGTAGCTGCTGCTGTTGCCTTTTTGTTGTTTGACTGTTTTGGTGTTAGAGACCGGGAGAGTCAAAAGAAGTGGGCGAAGACTGAGTATGGATATTTTGGTCTTTTCCAATTCAGGGTTGGTATTTGATTCAGATTTTTCTCTTTTTTTTTTTTAAAAAAAAAAAATTAAGTTAGGGGGTAAGGGGAGCTGTTGTGGCTGCAGCAATGTGTTGCCCACAGCTTTCTTTGGTTTTATTGTCTTGGGGTTTGGAAGTGAAACCAACCTCAAAGCAAATTAAAGCAAGGTCCATGTATGATATGATATGATACTAAGCACTGAATGTAGTACTGATAGTATGATGATGTAGCAGTACTGTGTTTTCATCTCTATGTCGTGCATTGCTACTGAATCAAATCAATGAAGTTTGCTTTGATGTCTCTCATTTCTTGTGTATTCATAAGTTCATGAGCAAGTTTGAATGGTATCCGGTGAAAGTGCGTTCTCGTATTGCTCAAATCGTTCGACGAGTGGATGATCCAACACTCCACTCATCTATAACGTTGTACAGAGTTCTGCACGCATGATCTAACACAAGCAACGTTTCTCAGTATGTTGGAAGGGTTAAATGCAACCACTGTTTTTTTACTAGTAGTATTAGAATTCATAGTATGATTCAGTCCTACACTACGTGACTATTCAATGAAGCGTGGGAGGAAAGGAAAGCAGCTTGTCAGATACAAAGAGAAAAGAGCAGTATTAGGGACCAAAGAAAGTAGTAAATGAGAGCAGCCCAATATGAAGTTAAAGCCTCAATCACTGGGCTTTGCTTAAACAAATTTGTATTCACTCCAGCCAACCAGCATGCTAAAAGCCCCCCCCCCCATCAACTGCTTCTTCCTCAAACTTCCACTAATCTTTGATTTGATTAAACGATCAGAAGTCGATTGCATGTCCACGAAGAATGTATAAACAATCTTTACCGTATTACGATCCATACAAGTCAAAGAACCCTGTGTGGATATGTAATGTGTGTTCAGATAAATTTGTTAACTTGATAATGACTCCCAACTTTTGCACAATTTGACCAAATAACCTTCCGAGGAGCCTTTAACTGACACAGTCAAAGTGCTTCCCGATGTCTTTAACTGTTCAATGCAGGCTCCTCGTCATACTCCACCTTCACTGGATATCTGTCCCATATCAACTCATCCAAGTCACAGTTAAAGTCATGGTTAAAGTGATTTGGTTGTCTGCTGATCTTTGACTCCACCCACTGCACTCTTATTCCTCCTTGACCTGCTACCCTTTGTTTGGAGCAATGACCTATGTTTTCGCTTCAGCAATGATCGAGTCGCTAGTGTTCCGCTCAACCCGAGAACACGAACCATCAAGCTTATGAATCTCAACTCAGATGGTATGATGATGGACGCTGTACAGCCGATAGCGGCATCAGCCAGAGATCCAAATGTTGTGCTTGCTCCCTTGACAAATATCCCCATCTAAGGCTAAGACACTATTCTTTCGTGGGGATGAGATCTGTCAGCCGAGCCAGGATAGCACTTTCTAGCTACAGAACATTGACTAGAGTCGCGCAGCTTCTACCCCTTAAAACGCTGCCTTAGCGTGTCTACACAGATATGCAAGGAACTCTAGGAAACGGATACAAGTTAAGCCTCAGAACTTCAATATGCATATGGCGAAAGGATTTGACATCAAGATGATGAAATCCAAAAAGGATCTAATGTGTATTACAAACGTTGTAATATGAGTAAAAAAGTTAGATTTACCAATCCAGACTAAAAATAGTACCTAAGAAATAAGATCAGCACACATTTTATTCCCAGAAGATGATAGTTTCTCAATCCCCAGGCAACAGATCATCCACCAAACACGAGCAGCAAAGGAAAAAAAAACTTGATGTTTCTCCGGGAGCCATCCGAGATCACCAAATGCTCAAGCATTCTTCTTCGCCGTGGCCGCATTGATAATGTCAATGAACTCCGGCTGCAAGACATGAATAGAAAAATAAGACAAGGAAGTTCCTCAAAATTCTTTGGCCTAACTTCATGGCAAAATTAATGCAACACGATATTCCGAGCATAGAATCACCTTCAAGGATGCTCCCCCGACCAGGAATCCGTCTACATCCGGCTGGGCAGCCAGCTCTTTGCAATTAGCTCCATTCACTGAACCTGCAACACCACCAAACAACACCAGAAATAGCAGTCGCATAAGCTTGTCCTCGATCCAAATCAACAATCACAAGCTGTAAGCGCTTCTCATCCTAGTAGACACATGCGAATCAAGGTATAATGCCAGAGGGGAAGATAGGGTGAGAAACATGCAACATCCAGTGCCATAACATTATAAAGTTACACTACACTAAGTTCAAAAAAAAAAAAAAAAAAAAGAAAAGAAAAGAAAAAAAGATTCATGTTAGTTGCTGTGACTAATCAACTAAGCCTAACCTTAGACTGGAGAGCTAGGTTCCTCTCCCCCAAGAGAATCAAGGCTTAATTTGTGCTGGTGAAGTTAGAGCAACAAAGGAAGCCAATATGCCATTGTCTCATCCTCCTTACCTCATATAAAGTCGAAAAAAGAAACACTAATCATGACTGCTGGAGTTCCCAGACAACTAGATAAATAATACTGTACTAGTAGTCACACAATAGTCACCATGAGATACAGTAAATTAATCGCAGACATTATTTGTACCTTTAAATGGTAGCCCCCTTGTCAGCCGTGTTTTGATAATCACCACAATATCAAACTTGAATTATGGAATACAGACCACCATAACCTCTTCCACGTGGTACCGTATTTATATAGCAACAATGGGTAGACGGACTGTAGAACCAAATTATTATTAGGACTGTCCAACTCTTTGTCACTTGAACTTGCATCGAGAACTAGGATCACACAATTGAACTAAACAAAACTATTAATGGGTAGTGCTTGTTAGGACTTAGGCCCCTCAATGCTTCCCCCGGATAAATCCTGGATATGAGTCATTCCCTCTCATTTTCCCTTGGAATTAAAATGCCATCCCATTCCTTCCATCACAAAACCAAGACACGGATTATGCATTCAAATAAACTTCACAGAAAGGTGCATCACTTTACAAACAATGAAGACGAAAGCCAATACTGCTGGCGCATATATGACGGGGCAAGTGCGACACAGAAAAATGGAAGCAGCAGTTTTAGGTATAGAGATGTTGGTTCTGGTGTGATAAGTGGCAATAGAGAGGCAAAGGTGTATTATTCATGTGTTTCTTCATACTACTTTCATATTATACACAAAATCCACCAAACTTTGTTGCCTTCTCCGCGTAATCATGATTCATATCTTTGGCATTCCATATATAAATATATATTGATTATATTCTCTCCAACTCGTAAACAAAAGAAGAAAGCACCAAGAAGCACAATAAGAGAAGAACAGATTCAGCATAGCATATGTTTATCAACGAATTCGGAAGGAGAATATGTTTATCAACGAATTCAGAAGGAGAAATGATATCATGATACCTCCATAAATTATCCGGAGTGAGGCAGCAACCTCATCACCAACATTGCTCTTGATCCAATCCCTCAACTCAGAATGAACCTGTCATTCACATATTCTTATTCAGGCACTGCCCCTTTAACGACAAATTAATGGGAAGCTCAAAAACAGAAGAGCTGAAATGGCACTTACTTCCTGAGCTTGAGCAGGGGTTGCAACCTTTCCTGTTCCAATCGCCCACACTGGTTCATAAGCCAGAACAACATTCTCCCAGCTTGATATTTTCTCTGCCAAAAGATTGTCAAGCCAACTCAATGACCAATAATACATATCCATAAACACGAGGTAAAAACAGCCGACAAAATCACAAAGCATCAAAGCCAGAGAAAGTAAACTAGTTGTATGCCTTAAAATACTTGGCATTCCCCAAAAGTATGATTTTCCCCTACTCCCCAATCATCCAGCCGATTGCTTAACAACAGCAAGTGAAACTCATCGAGTAACATTGACAACATTGTGGAGTCAAATACAAAGATTACTATTTTCTTCTACATCTTCTTTCCATTCCAACGATAGTTATATCCAAGAGAGAGATCCAAATGCATACCAATAAACCTATAATGCTACTTGTGGATGTTAAAGTCCACTCCTGGCACCCAAATACATTTTGCAGACGCACTTGAAAACGAGACTTTCAGCCAACAACATGGCAGGGATTTTTATTTCACTAGATTGACATATTCTCTTGTTATTTTGTGAACTCCTAGGTTAGCCAAGTCATCTTGTACCTGCTATAGCTTTCGTTTGAGCAGCAACAACTTCCACAGTGGATTCTGATTCTCTCTGTTCCAGGGTTTCCCCAATGCAAGCAATTACCTTCAGACCTTGTGATAGAGCGTAGGCGATTTTATCTCCAACAAACTACAGCATGCAAGATTTGGTTCAATAAAAAAAAATGTAATTGCTTAGTCATCCAACATGCTAATGGATATGAAACGGAGAAGATTTTCTAGAAAAGACCTACATCATTTGATTCACCTAGCAATGCTCTTCTTTCAGAATGACCAAGGATTACCCATGGAATCCCCAAGTTGAGAAGCATTTCCGCACTGCAGTGTTGAGCAGAGTTCATAGATTAAAAGCTCACACAATGAATTTGGGATCGGATCATCAGGAACAAATCAACAAAACGATAAACAATAGAAATAAATTTAACCCCGACTATAGAAGGAAAATGAATATATAGATACATACCTGACTTCACCGGTGAAAGCACCACCTTTCCGAACCCAGCAGTTTTGTGCCGCTACTTGAAAATCAGGCCGCAACAAACTCTTCACATAAGTAAGAAACACAAATGGAGGGCTGACAACCACCTCTGCAACCAAACGCATTAATCCAGCAAAAGGAAACAGATCCATCAGTAAAATCAATATCAAAGTCCAGATTTCTTTAAGCTGTTCAATAGTCTATACTAACAATCGACAACAAGGAACACAGATTTTTTTTCAAGCCAGCAGCTTTGTCATGAGACTAAATAAGACAGTGACATAAAAAACAAGAAGACTTCTGCTTGTAGCAATTCAGAAGCATAAACCTTGCAATACGTTGAAGAGTAGTTGTTTCATGACCTTCTAAACAGTAAATTCAACTAAGTAATATTGCATCTTCATGTCCTTAATAAACACATAAATACATTTACATAGATCAACGTATACAAAACAGATGAGTAAGTTTGATGTTTACCAACATCATCTTCAGATGGCACTTCGGCTTGGTTCAATGTAGTCACAATCTTTTTCACCTCTTCAGTTATGCCATTCTGGATGCAATCAACCCATGCCAGAGTATAAACGATGACAAAGTCACACAGGAAAGGAAAATACGAAATCATGTAAGAACAACGCTGGTGATTCGAATTATTCATGCTTCAAACTCACAAGCGTAACACCTCTGTACTAGTCTCCAAATAATCACATCGTGATCAACCCACTATACTATAATGCTCTCAGATTCAATCAGCACCACAAGAAAGTGATCACTCCGTCAATGCATCATTTTTCTAACAAGATAGCAACAATCAATCCACCTAAAAATACGATAATTAAACTATGCCATCCTCCTAAACCCTGATCAATCCTCCTAAACCCTAATCACAAAAATCGCTCAGGTCTCAAAATCCACACACATACTAATAATTTCAATTTCCACGAATCGACATCACCCATCACAAAAACAAATTCTAAATCCACAATCAACATAGGAGGTTGGAACTAATGATCACGTTCTAATAATTGAGATAAAATGACGAGTAAAAAAACATACGCATTTCCAGTTGCCGCCGACGAAGAATTTTCTGGCCATTTTCGGTGGATCGGAGAGTGACAGTCGCCGGGGATGGTGGTGGTGGTGGTCGGAGGAGTTGAAACTTGGGAGTGAGAGGCGGAGACGGTGGAGAGGGCTTTTACTGGCACTGAGGTGTGTTAGTTTGACAATATTGCCCCTAAAATGATGACTTGTTGCAGACGTCTTCTCGGGAACGACTTTTTATTCTACGTCAAGAGAAAAAAATAAAAGTAAAAAACCAATGGCGTTCATTCACCCATGTATTTTTCGTTTTTTTATGTTCATTTTTTATTCTCTTGACGTCGAAGACGAAATTCCCTGATACGGCCGCCGCCACGTCCACGAGCACCACCGTCGTTCTCCTCTGGAGCCGTCGACGCCCCCCGCCCCCGCACTTTCACCCGTGTGGTTGGGTTGTTGGGTTGGAGGACGACAGGGTTTGGCGTTGTGATTGGGACGACGGTGTTGGATTGTGGTTGATTGTGCGTGAAGTACCCGCTTCGGATAGATTGTTGTTGATTTCGGTTGATCAAGGTATGACACATTATTGGATTCGATGAATGTGATTTTGTTCTCGGAATTAGATGATATTTTTTAAGCATTAGTTTTTGAACTTAAAAAAAATGCTCTCTGATGCGCGGCGTCCTCCTCAGACCTGGCTAGTCTGTTCGCTTCTTGCTGTTTTATTCCCTGATGCTGCTACCGATATCTCTCTTCCTTCTATTTCTCCACACTTGTGTATGATTTATTATTGTAACTCCAAAGTCCACGCCTATTCATTCATAAGAAATACTAGTAGAAACCGAAGAACCATGATTTATACCCTTCTGTTATATTGAATGCATTGCATATGATGACCAGTCGACTGTGTCCTTTTAGAACTACAGCTGATTCCGGCTTTATACTTTTGTTATCCTGGAACCGTCGCTGAATGTTTGTCCTCTGCACCTTAACGCCTTTAACTTATGGGAATGAAATTGACTATTACAGCTTTAACTTACGTTGTTTGGTGTCTCAAAAAAAACTTATGCTGTGTTCCTTGTTACAGTAGAACGTGAAGTACTGCCTGCACTCATTTTCCGTTATTTCTGGAGAATATGAGTCAGATGTATAAATCCGAGTTTACCTGTAATTGGGTGAAGGGTTGGTCGGTGAGAACGAGAGACAATACTTGAGATTTTTCTAAAGGAGACCTCTGAGGGGATGGAAGTTCCACTAGTTCTCGTTTGACTAGTGGAAAATCTACATCATTGTAGATTATATGCTATATGGTTTAAATTGAAGTGATTGATATATGTTTAGGTTCTTATTTCATAGTTAAGTAGTTTGATTGAATTGGATAAATATGTATCTAATTGACATATACTTTTCTAACAGGATCGATGCATTATGCTGAGCCAGGACTAATATTTAGTTGCATGCATAATTGATTGGTAGTAATAATTTTTTTGCTCTTTTATGAAACTGAAAACTAATAGAAAATCAAGAACCTAGTTAAGCTATTGCCGTTCTGTTGGTTATCATCAAAACAAGAAGGTTTGAGGTCATTCTACATGATAATTTCCTAGATGCAATGGTAAGAAACATATGAAACTAGGAACCAAGACTAGTCGACGATGACAAACAAATTTGGAAAGGGCGGAATTATTCTGAAATGTATATGATTTCTGGGGTCATACTGTACGCATTGTGCTTTACCCTCTGCTTCTCAAGAAATTCCAGAGCCCTCTTCTTGGATCTGAATTTCCTACCTTGTGGGTTGATGTAGAACTGCATAGATATATACATGTCAGTAGCACAGAACAATGCAAAAAATGAAGAGACATGCGAAAAATGATTGGGAGTGAGATGGGCTTATACTGTTAATTTTCTTGCTCCATATGCTTGTATTGATGCTTGCGTGAGCAACATGATACCACGATACTTATTATAAATCTATGTGTTAGGGTTGTTGATTTTAGGAAAACTTGTTTGTTATTCATTGCTTGATTAGTTTAGAACAATTCGCTTGTCAGTAACTCCCTTGGTCATTCCATTTTCATGAATTGTCTTGGTGAACCTCCAATTCTTTGGTAACCAATGTGGCCATTCAGGGTTGTCATTTCTTACTTCAATCCACCGTGGTTTCATTTGTTCCTCCATTGGTTTTTGCTCGTGACCACCATAATTATCTTCACCACCTCCACTGACAACGTCTTCATCTCTTATTTCTTCAGCCTTTTGCTGCTCAAGTTTCTCTTCATAGCGATCTTGATGATAAGCAAGTTCATGACTTGCAGCCCTTGTTTTGCCCCCCTTATATCATCGGCAAGCTTCACTCTTGGAACATTAGCTACTTCAGGCTCGATATCTGACAGATCATCAAAATTACAGAATTCAATCCATTCATCGTCAACCCAAGTGATCATTTTTTGATGTCGGATAATGAGCCAAAGAAGTATCTGGTTTTATTATCAGGATGACCGGTTCTACCTCACGTCACATAAAATGGTTGATTTTGTGGATCTTTTTCTTTTCTTGACAGTTTACTCAGTTTGTTTGCTATTGCTGATTTTATACTTGAAGAGGTATACTCAAGAACATGCAGCATCTTAATTGCATGTATAATTAATTGCTAGTAATAATTTTGTTGCTCTTTTATGAATTTGAAAACTAATAGAAGGTCAAGAACCTAGTAAAGAAATTGCGTTTTTATTGCTTCTTCCTTGTTCACAATAGAGAAGGATTTTCCTGATATTTAGTTCTTATACATGTTGTAGAGGATCCAAAGCTATACTAAGATCTGATCGAGGAATTAAAGCACATATCCGCCTTTTCTTTCATGGTTAGATACACTAAATTTTAATTGCGCTAGTTATTAGTGGGAATCCTTATTTTCCTCGACTCAGTTCTAATTAATATTTGCTTTGTAGCTTGGATAGCAGGAAATTAGTGAGGGTAGTATAGGTTATATCATCGAATTTTGTTGGTTAACTCGCCTTATATCTGGGTTTTGTTTATTCGTGGCTGAGAGGACCATGTATTGAATTGTATGCCGCCACAAGTCAAATTAAGCCTTTGGACATATGAGCACGGGAGACACTGCTGCTTGAGTTTCGCGCGCACTTTTATATGCTTGTATTTCTATTTCAGATCAAACATGCTGAATATAACTGTATACCGGCGTGAGTCAAATTAAGCCATTTTCTGTTTGAGAGCGGGAGAAACCGTTACTTGAGCTTCGCGCTCATTTTTTTGTGTTTATGTATTTCCTTTTGCCTTTTAGATCAAACAAGCTAATCATGCACCTCAATTAGAGATTCTAAATTAATTAAACCATAGAAGCACAATTGAAAGCAATTACCATAGAAACTGATACTCTTTCACTCTTATTCAAATAAACATGTTCTTTCTTCTATTTGATAAAAACAAGCAGGGAATGGTCACTCGTGGACTTGATTTCTCTGGGAACCATTGATCCACATCATGCTGAGGATTCTGCAAAAAAAAAAAAAAAAAAAAAGAAGAAGAAGAAGAAGAAGTGTGTTCGATTAGTTTAAGATCATGCAGACAAGCTGTAACTCTTACATCTGATTGATAAAATATCTGGATCTCATATGAGAATGTATGAATTAATGTTCCGTCTGATTTGGAATTTTGAATACGTTCATCAGATACTTTTGTTAATAATCTTTCTCATTTTCTGTTTCAGCTGCAACAGTTTGACTTTCAACATATTTCTCACGATGTTAATTGAAGTTTGCAATCTCCTCACTAGACAGACTAAGGCTGGATTTCTGCTGCGGGAGCAACCTCTAGCATCCGTCGGTTCCTAGGCATCCTCCTGTTATGCTCCAGAAAGTACAACACCTCATGTTTCGATCTGAACTTCTTGTTATCGGGGCTGTAGTAGAACTGAAATCATCTCCATGGCATTCAAGAATGAAACATATGGGAAAGTATTAGTGTGACAGAACACGAGATCAGCAACCATGAATGATCAAGAACATATGCGAGGCTACTTAAAATGAAGATGAAGAGTAAGTATATCCATTACCACATCATCCCGGCCTTTCGATTCGCCACCTGTTCTTGTAAATATTTTGTGAGTCCAGCCGTCCGGCAAAAAGGCAGGTGTCCGTGTTGGATCCCTTTTTGGCCTCCCTCGTTTCCTCTTTCTCTCATTTCCTTTTCTTTCATACAACACAATCTCTTTTCCGATGGTGTCCTCTTCATCTATATTCATAGCTGGAGAATCCTTGTTACCATATCCGCGAGGATTTCCTTGGTAGAGAACAATGGCCGTGCATGGGGACCTTGTCTCCCCGTAAAGTGGAGCTTTCTTTTCCTCCTTGCATGGAGCGGGGTCGCCTAGAAGAGCCTTGTTATGAACCACAGGAGAGGACTCCTCCAGCAGGGTTATAGTTACCATTCTCTTCCTTTTCCTATGTTCAAAGGACGCAGGCTATTTGGCATGGAAGCATAGTGTAGAGTGATGGTTTTATAGTTGAAAAGTGTGAAAAAGTTGATTTTTTTTTCTTAATTACAATTATGGGTTTGTAATTTTATTTTCCTTATTTTTCCGAGTTTGTTTCAGGAAGTCAAAAATGCATCAGGCAATCAAGAAAGTGAAAAAAACCTTTGAGTATGATATGACATATCATGATGTCAGGTATTTTATAACACAAGACAGAGGAAAATGTTGTTCTATTCAAGAAATATATCTTATATGATAAAGACCGGTTCGTTGATTTGTTGTTTGGTTTTAGGAAGTTATTTTCTTGATATTTGTCTATGTACTTTGAAACGTTTTAGGAGGTTGCAAAAACATGAAATATGAGATGTGTGAACCTCAGGTTGATTATCTACCATATCTGGAGCATTAACTAATGGACATGCCCATTTTTTTGGGTTGAGTTGCATTAACTTGAATTATTAATACATGTTCATATCATTTGTAATGATCTTGGTTCATTTTTTTCTCGAACTTGCTCCATGCATTTTCTTCAAAATATTTAAAAAGACAAGGCAAGTGACAAAATTCAAAAGCTCATCAATATGTGCTATTTGGTTGACTGATTATGCTACAATAAATTATATTCCTCGGGGATAACTCAAGAAATAAAAACATTGAAATCATAAAAAGAATCACTCTTGATCTGTTTTTTTTATAATTAATGGCTCTATGGTAGATTTTTACCTCTTACTCTAACAACCAATACATACATTAAAGATGAGCAAACTCAATTTTCACGAGCGGTTTGGTACATTCCGACAACGGTTTTTTGAATCGAGAAATTCAATAATCCTGTTTTCGATATCTAACCGAGCTTCTCGCTTGCTACCCAGTGTACTCCCCCCGCATTTGATTTGAACCGGCATCGGATAATATTGAGCACTAGTGCGAGAAATAGTTGAAGTCATGTGAATAATGATAATAGTTTCTGTTTCTAATTCCGACTAAGGTAAAGAAATTGCAAACATGGAATACATACTAGATATTAAAATCGTTCCATTCTTGTTCTCTGGATGTCAATTCTTTTGACTGCATAACCCCGAAGGAAGTCTATGCTTCAGATGGATCCATTGTCAAAGTTACCATAACAGAATACTGCCGTGTTAGAGAACGATGATGAAAGTGATAAACCTTCAGCACCATAACACAAAGACAATCATCATCACAGCAAACCTATATACAGAAAGACAGCAGAAACAGCAAGGAGCTGAACTAGTTTGAATTCGACATACAGACCAATACATCTGCAGACATGCACCAGGCTGAAAAGGAGGACAACACAAAGCAATATCAATTCCAAAACGACTATTGGCAAAGCAAAAACACCATGAGGTTTTTTACCCCAGGATGGATGGCATATTGCTCAAACGCTCGAAATTGAGAGCAATGAAAAACAACGCAAAGGCTTTACAACAAAAGGTGGGAGCTGTAGTCTCTGGAGGTTTTGTCGATCTCCATGCTGTAGAACAAAAGCAACTACTGGAGCACAATGTAGCAACAGACTTTCTGCATATGTTGTGGCAGACTGGAGCAGCTAACGGAGAATGATAAAATGAAAGGGTCAGTACACAGTGACGAAAAACGGCTGAAGAAATAAGAGAGGTATTGGCTTATATGTCACCACGAAAACACAATTACACCTGAAGAGAGGAGGAAATAGTTAGCACGAATAACATGTTTCATCCGACAAAACCAGGCAGCAAAAAAAAAAAAACTAGGCCAGCAATATCACCTGTGTATTCTGCAAAATCATACAT
>LIEC01006168.1:0-43049 GCA_001925005.1 Drosera capensis
GATATTAATATTAATATTTTTAATTATACTTTAATTTAATTTAATTTTGAATTTAATATAATATAATTTAAATTTTACAAAACATTATTTTATTTTTAATTTCATATTTAGTTTTGGGTGTTTTTAATCTTAATTCAACTAAAGAATGAAAAGAGGGATGGGAGAAGAAATGTAATTTCATACATAATATTTCGTTTTGATATCATTTACAAATCAAACATGATTTTTTTTATTCTGTCGGAATACTCATTATATTCCTCCTCTGATTCCATCAATCCAATCTCAAAAAAATTATCAGGTTTTTTATAAAAAAAAATTATCTAAAAAAATTATCTTTTAATCAACAGAACATCCGTAAACTCAACTCGGATGAAGGGTATCCCACCTGAGAGCTTGGCCACCTCTCGAATTTTCTCTCCATGCGAAGTGTACAAAATAAAGAACTAACATTTCAATTGGACTTCACAAGAACAAGAAAAGTTCACGATGATCTTTTTTTTTTTTTACAGAAGGATAAAGTTTATGATGATCTGAATAACTAAACCAATAAATGAACAAAAACCCATTAATTTTCCCGGCGGAGAAATCGGCGGCGCCTGTTCGTTGAGAAATTTATGAAAAAAATCCGACACATGCGGTTTCAGTTTCTCCACGTTGCCACAATCCGACCGTTCGAAGTTCCAAATTGTCACTCACATTTTACTGCGTGATTAAGCATTTAATGGCTCCGCCGGCTTCTGAGATTACTGGTAATCATCATTATCATTATCACGATTATCATAATTATCAACATGACAAACATCTCTATGTTCACGACAATCATTCCATCACCATGAAATTCACCTCCACCACTATAGCTGTGTGAATCATTGTGTTGGTTTTGTGAGATCTTGGTGTGACTTTTGGCACGATAAGAGTATAAAACCATGAGTTTATTTCTATAACCACGTGATGGAGTGTAAGTTTCGGGATCCTATTCATGTGTTACCTTGTTTCATTATTTTTTTAAAAAAATATTATTTTTAACATCATTTTATTTTAGTTGTTTTTAAATAGATATATAGTGTGATAAAATGATCACAAAGAGAATGATTGATTATCACTTAAACTCAACTTATGCTTGGATGAACTGACGTTGATCGAAATTCTTGGTTCGACTTTAATTTGGAAAGTGTTTAATCCCACAAATTAAAAGGAGATTAGTTATTATAGAAGTAAATCCAGAAAGTGGGAGAGAGATTCGAAAGTGAGCAGCCTTTTGCCCAGCCGCCATCTGCTTTGTACTGCTCAATTGTCCCATTTGCCTTCTTACTTTTTTACGCCAATGTGCGATGATTAATTATCACTAATCCTTTATTAACACTTCTCTGTCTTCTCCTAATGAGTGATTACAATAAATACACAAGGGAAACCCAAACGATTAAAAAACCTTAATCATTGGACTCACTCACTCACTCTTGTTCTCTACTTCTCTAGAGCGTTTCCATTGTGAGTGTCTATCAAATAAAACTAATCAAATCTTGATAATTCACCTTTTAGGTTACAGGGGAGATAAACACCCATAGTACATCCATCCTAGGCAATATCAGTTGATTTTTTTTTAGCGAAAGTTAATTGACATTCGATATTGGTTCTAGATCAATAATCAAAAAATTTATTGATATACAACCATATAAAATTAAAATTTGAATATGTCATATCTTCGTACAAATTTTGCTTAAAAGAACTATGCTAGGTATATACATGTGTGGCCATTATATAATCAATTTGAAATTTATATAGAATTGATTTTGTTGATATACATAAAAAAATATGATATATTTGCTTTAACACTAGCATTTGGATTGGTCGTATTGGATTTGCTAGGAGCTAGAAGAAGAGAACAGTCCCTCAAAAAAAATCAAAACAAAAAAAAAATCCAAAAAATCACAATAGTACTAGCAGGTCTCATATATAAAGACCTGAACCAGAAGCCCTTTTCTTGTCCCCAAACACAAACTCCACACTCTTCTACACAAAACCCCCTCAAACTATCACCTTTTCTTCTTCTTCACCTTCGACCGTTATATATCCTACTCCAAAGACGTACACTTAACGTTCTTCATATATCTCAATGATCCCGGTGGCCGCAGAGGCGGCCGCGGAGGCCACGGTGGTGGTGGTGAGAGTGAGGGAGTATGATCCGGAGAAGGATGCCGATGAGGTGGCGGAGGTGGAGAAGCGGTGTGAGGTCGGTCCGAGCAGGAAGATGTCGCTCTTCACTGACCTTCTCGGGGATCCGTTATGTCGGATCCGGCATTCCCCGGCTTACCTCATGTTGGTATGTCATTTTCCTCGGATCAGAACAAAATCTATCATTAATTTGTCTCAGCTTCATTCGGTTTGATGGTGGTGGGTTATTGACGGGTTCGGTTTGTGGTGACCACCACATCAGTGTCCCACCCCATCATCATCACATCGCGAAACCTAATACACATTATTATCTAAAAACATAAGATTCACATCTGATGACAATTACCTAATATTAAGGCCCTTTTCTTTTGTATGACAGGGATTGGTTGATTGAGAAACTATAATGGCCATTTTACATATTTATATCTAGATTTGCCCAACATCATCAGCCCCCACATAGATTCTATGTTTCTTTGCCGAAAATGAACAAATTAATCCCATTATCATTTCCTAAATGTGATAACGAAATGAACAAGACAAGCAAAACAGAAAGGCCAATGAAACAGTTTTGCTCTGCTCTTCCTCAAAAACAGATAACAAAACAGAAACAGAACAAAACAATTTACTTTTCCAATAAAAAAATATGATTTCCTATATTTGGGTCTTTACAGTTATGTAACCAACGCACGTTTCTGGTGTGTGTGTGTTTTGCTTCTTTGGTTAGGTGGCCGAAACCGTGGAAGACGAAGCTCAGAAGGGTCGGATAGTTGGAATGATTCGCGGCTGCATCAAGACAGTCACCTGCGGCAAAAAGCTGGATCGAAATTTGTACAATGGCGCCCGCCACTACCTTCCCGTCTATGCCAAAGTCGCCTACATTCTCGGCCTTCGCGTCTCTCCTTCTCATAGGTACGTAACATAATCATCCCCTTTCGAGATTTTTCTGGTCATTTTCAGTTTCATGTTTTTGATCAAAAGAGGATTTTGTTACTTATAGACGAATGGGGTTGGGGCTGAAGTTAGTGAAGAAGATGGAGGAGTGGTTCGTGCAACACGGAGCCGACTACTCGTACCTTGCGACAGAAAACGACAACCATGCTTCAGTCAACCTCTTCACCAACAAATGCGGCTACTCAAAGTTCCGTACACCCTCGATTTTGGTCCGGCCCGTGTTCGCCCATCGGGTCGGGGTCTCGGGCCGGGTGTCGATCATCAAGCTCTCCCCATCCGACGCCGATAAGCTATACCGTCGTAGATTCTCCACCACCGAGTTCTTCCCACGTGACATCGATGCAGTCCTCAACAACCACCTCAACCTAGGAACATTTCTCGCAGTCCCAAAAGATTCCGGTTATGGGCCCAACTCGTGGCCCGGGCCTGAGAAATTCCTATCCGACCCGCCTGAGTCGTGGGCTGTGCTTAGCATTTGGAATTGCAATGAGGCCTGGAGGCTAGAACTACGGGGCGCATCGCGGGCCAAGAAGGGGCTTGTGAGGACAACCCGGGTCGTGGACCAGGCCCTGCCTTGGCTTGGGCTCCCATCATTTCCCGAATTGTTCAAGCCTTTTGGGCTGCATTTCCTTTACGGGCTTGGTGGGGAAGGCCTGCGGGCCACGGAGATGATTCGGGCCCTTTGTGGGTATGCGCATAATATGGCCCGAAAACACGACGGTTGCAGTGTGGTTGCGACCGAGGTGTCGAGCCAAGAGCCGCTTAAGTCAGGGATACCGCATTGGAAGAGGTTATCGTGCGATGAGGATTTGTGGTGCGTTAAGCGTTTAGCCGACGAGTATAGTGACGGATCACTAGGTGACTGGACTAAGTCGCCACCTGGTATATCGATCTTCGTGGACCCCAGAGAGTTCTAGTTCTAGAAAGTGGTTATGCTTTTTGTTTACATCAAAGCAAAAAAATGCTTTGTTTTGGTTCTTGTGTTTTAGGTGCTTCTGCTTTTAGTCAAATCTTGTTTTGTCTCCCACTTTGCTTTCGGATTTTTGTATATAAGTTTTGTAGAAAGCAAAAAAGAGCCTTTGGATTTTTTTCCTAATTTGATTATTTTTCTATCCATAGTTGATTGATGTTATTTCGAAGTTCATCGTAATGGATGAAGGGTTTTGACAAAAATATTCGACTACTTACACATACTCGTGATATGGTTTTCTCTGCCTTGTCAGATAAGGTTGTTTATAAGAACTCTCGCTTCGATTTTCGAACAGGTTTTTCGAGTAGGTTAACTTAGTATATTGAAATGTCGTGGATGATTTCTCCTTTAAAACATATCGGAACATGTTATTTGCTTAGCCAATCTTTCAATTACAAACCAGAATTAGATTCGTAGCCTCCCTTAGCTGCCAACTACAATGCTAGGGTTGAACTTAATAGATACCGTGATCATTAGGCTGGATTCTCAAGTTAGTTGTTTCTTTAATTATATCAAGTTGGTTAAGCATGTAACTACTACTAATAATTAGTGAAAAGATATGTAACTTTGGAACCTTTGGGCAGCTGTATAGCAAAATGACATCCTTTTTGGAGGTGCGGAGATGTGAGATGATACGAAAGAGGAAAGCACTCAACTCATATCTTTGCATGGGTAATTCTAATCATGTTGATTAAGTGGTGTAAAAAGTTGCATCATTAGTATAATCTAAACTCTAAAGCTTCCAAATCTCTTTCTCACAAACCTCTTTTTCTTGCATCTTCCTTCCACCTCACGCCATCTTGATTCCTCGTCCTAATTACCACTGTACAATATATGAGTTAATTCGTTAATGACATCTATAATTTTTATATGGTGACTGCATTCTGATTCTCACTGTACGGTGTAAAAATACCTAGGCGGCTTAAATGGAGTAACTCTGGGTCACAACAACGACTCCCTTTCGATTAACCCTTTTACACAGACGTATTTTTTTTCGATATTGATTGATCATATCCGCATCGCGGTAGGGTTTAGGGTTCCGACCCGAGAAAGAGGGTGGACCTTTGTAATAGTATTATAGCCCTGATCGTATCAAGGTGATCAACGGACCACAAAATCTTAACAAGCCATTTGAAATCTGTCTTTGATATCGAGAGGTTGTTTTTTTTTTAGTAGCTGCACTTGTATAGGGAAATATCAGTACTTTGATCTTTTTCGACGTCCTTCTTGCTTAGGATCAATTTTTTTTTTCTTCATATGTACGCATTATAGCGCATGCTCCTGCTATAGCTTAGGGAGGGCCTAAAGTTTTGTAGTCAAATCTATGAGTGGGCATACGAAGCTAAGCTATGTCTTATTAGACGTACTATGCAGGTAAAAAACTGAAGACATTCGAAACATATGATACAAGTACACCTAGCTTATCCTGAACCAAGGAAATACTTATATCAAGCTATAAATCTTTGGTGTTATGGATCATGTTATGCTACATGTTTTCTCGAGCTATAAACGAAGAATTTTCGCCTATCGTGTGAAAAATGTAGATTGTAGTACTAAAGCAATCTGCAATAGAGGTTACTAATTAAAAGGAAAAGCAATCACAATTGGATTCTCAATGAAGTTGGTTTCGATGATAGAAATGAGAAACGAAGTCCCTTGAATATTGGTTTGATCTTTACTAATATCTTTAGCATGATTAAAAAGACAACAATAACAACTCAGCACTTTCCATCACCGACAGGATCGAAAAATGACGAAGTTTAAACAGTCATAGCCTTATTAGCCTTATTGAAATAACAAAGAGTTTCCGAAAATATGATTAAAAAAACCACTACATGTTAACCACATTCAATTCTAATATTCACAATTGAACGTTCAATTCCTCTTAGTTAATATCAATAGATTGTAAGTACTAAATTTTCATGGTCTTAGCTTTAATGTCCCAATCAGTCCAATCCTTTCTTTCAATATATCTTGGTCTCACCCGTATATATTCTGCTAAACCACCAAGGAGGTCATTCTTATTGCTCAAGCCAAACACATTAAGCTTGAAATTCTAAAATGATGAGAAAAATATATCTTACTAATATAGATAATATAATAAATAGATTAAACTCATTTTTTCACCATATCTTGAGATATAGTGATGAGGAGGGAAAAGTGCTCGCTCAATGGTGCTCACCCATATGAGCGTATATGAGTGAGTAGATTTATCCACATCGATTGTAAGAAAAAAAAATTAGAATATATATATGAACAACCCATAACCCATCAGATTAATTTTTTGGATTAATAATTGAACTCAGTTGACATATGTATTTCATTTAAATCGGACTAGGACGTGGTTACATGAGTAGCCCATTCCAACGAAGGCCCATGGATATAGGCTGTTTGGTGATTAGTACTTCTAGTGATTGGTTGCTTTCTAATGTGCAAATATGCACAAAGACATATCATGGATTGCCTATGATTATGTTTATTGGAATTTGTATCTAAAGTTTTGTCTTGTGACCATCTTTATCCCGTGAAGATTGATTAGTCACAAGTGATATGCGTCTATAGTCAATTTACCTTGTATATTATATGGTATATGCCATTACCATACAATAATATGCGAAAGAGCACGTTGGAGCTGTAGAAACAACAGTTTGATTGCCGTGCTTACAAATTTAAGACATAATTATTATATTTTTAAAATATACATTAAAAAAATAAAAAAATTGATTTTTTTTTTATAGAATTGTGAGTGGGTTGGAGTTAACATAAGTGCAGTTACTACGGCTGTTTTTTCTGTATCGGAAACACTGTGATACATAGCTATGAAAATGGTCCGATCAGCTATTTGAGAATCGGAAGCTGACCTTACGACTACTTGGGTGGTCCGAAGGCGTCCGAGGAAGATGAGCTACTGCCTAATCGAAGATTATGGTTGTCGAGATCCTCGACGTGGGGAATCCAACCATAGCTTAGGTTTTGATTGCAAATAGTATCAAAACTAGTACCATAAACCCAGATTGTTCACCACTCTATTCTCTATGAAAACATAATAATATTTCATCAATCATTCGATTAACCTTAGTTATATTGGGTTTAACCGAGTAGAAAACCCAGCTGATACAATCTGGGTTGGGCTGATGAGAAGAATCGAAACATCGGCAAATAAGGTCCATTTACGTTTACGGGCCGCATAGTCGGTCCATCTTAATTTACGGGCCACCGTTATAGTCAACAAAAACAACCGGCCCATCGATCACGGCATGGCACATGACTGATGTTTTGGTTTGGTGGACAACGATCACTCTCGGAAGTCATTGAAACGAAACTCCATCAGCTTTTGCATCGTTGTTGATCAAATCGCGACATCTAAGACAAAGGATCAGATCTTTCGGATGCATATTAGATAAACTTGAGTATACAGGAGTAATACACAGCCGATGTGTTTCAAATATTTTCACGCTAATGCTAGCAACTTTATACAGCATAAACTTGCAAGTTTGGATACATAAACCGCATCATGTGACCAACTGTCTTGAGTTCAGATTAGTCAAAGCTGATAGCCTGATACACTTTCACTTATGCAGGAAACGAAACTCGAGCAGGAAAAGATCTACGTACTTCATTCATCTTAAAGGCTTAACACGACACAAACGCCATCAGCGAAATTCAGTCACTACATTCATTTACGACTTATGGTACACAAAAGCAAGTCTTGATCTCAAACAATATCTAAACAAGGAGCATAATACAACTTGGAATGCTAATCTAGACTAAAATACCACGACGCCACCTACCTTACCACAAACTAGCCCTGCTTAAGAACCCTCTTATCGTTGGCAGCTGAAAGGCAGCGGCTTTTGCTCCAACAGAACCCATCAGAAACTTCTCCCTCTTCTCCGGAAATCGACAGCTACAACATGTCAGCGATGTCCATCTTCCTATCTCATTGAACATGAAGCTACATACAATGACTACGACAAGGAACGTCTCCTGCTCCTGGACGGGGATGACCTGACCTCTTCGACGTAGCTTGAACCAGGACTACCAGAGGTGTCGGAGCTGCTGTTCTCGCCTTCTCTCTCCTTTCCTGACCAAAGCCTCGAGAACAACTTCTTAGACCCCCTCACTTTGTTCTCAGCAGCTTTCTCAACGTCACTTCTTGGTCCTTGCTTCACACTCCTGGTGCTGCAGCTGGGTCCTTCTCCAACCCTTAGGGCGGAGATTTCACCTTTAAGGGCTTTCAGCTCTTCCGAGGTCGGGACACCGTCCCAATCGTCTTCGGTGTTCGTGGTGGCTGATCTTGAGCTACCGAGGGATCCACTACGCACATTGCTCGGAGAGGACCAGAGGAGAGGTCCGGGCTTGCAGCCGTGGAGGACGATGTGGTGGCTCTCATCTGTTCAAAGAACAGGATCTGAACCACTACTCAAATTGGGAGACGCTCGTTTTGCACAGCATGGGAAACAGGCCTCAGCGGACAGCTTCTTGCGGTCCACGAGCCTGCATATTCTCTTCCTTTCGCTTTTGCTGATGCGAGGATGCTCCTGTAGTGAAACAACATTTCGTATTCATACTCGAGACGTTTCGAAAGCAAAGTTTATAAACAGACGAAAGGAACATACCTTCAGGAATGTGTCGATAGCACAGTAAAGTCCGTCATGTGATAGACGTGAGAACCCCGTGACCAATTCCGCAAGAGTGATGAATTTAGATATGGGCAACTGTGGATCTCAAGAAACTTCAGCAAGATAGAACTCAACGAGCTTCAATACCATACCCCTGGAAGCATTTGATACACTCCTAGGCTTCTTAATATCATCAAAATCACTCTCGAAACGAGGATCAATATGACCACCGATGGCCACCACCACATATTCCTTAAACAATTCTAATACAGTATCAACATCATACATCATGCTTTCCCCTGGCTGAGCTCGGATCAATATACCCGAAACTGAAGCCTCCTCTAGCTGCCATCCAATCCTGCATATCATATCTCTCCTCACCGTATGTTAGAATAATATAAGAATATATTAATAATATGATCGTTGAAATATGACCATTGAAATATCATATTTCATAACATATTCTCAACTATATGTTCTATAAATACAGGACTATTGTAACAACTAAAAATAACATTATAACAATGTAGACATCTTAACACCGTATATCCACAGACAAGAATTATCACGGCCTCGAGCAACCTCAGCATGAAACTACAAGAAACACTGCCTTTCTCCGAGGGCAGTAGCCACACAATTGTTTCGACCAGGGACTGGTTTTTCGCCACATCACCTCCTTTGCAAGAGAATGTTTCCTTGCTCAGCAGCACAAATTAATGGACAATATTATTTTCATTAATTGATTTATTTATTTTTTTAACAATCAAACTCTTGCAAAATGCAGTGGGCATACACTCCGAGATCGAGTCCAAGAAGCAAGATAACCATAGACCCAAACATAATTGCAACGTAGGCACGTATAATAATTTTATGGACAACAGTGAAGAGGGGGGAACAGGAGAGGTGTTCATTGAGGCACTTGTTGGGCCTCAGATCTTGTCCTTGCCTCCCTATTTTTTCTCCATTTTTTCGGCTTCTCCTTTATGAGCATTTGTTTGCTTCCTTGGCTCAACAGTCCAAAAAATAACCTTAGAAAACAACACACTGCCTCATCCATTATTATCCTTAGACCTGTAAGTTCGGTGCAGCTCAAAAGAAGTTCAAGAGTCTATCATGATTCATAATGGTTTATGAATGATGTCTGTTACGAAAACCTACTCAATTTCTCGGGACAGTCAAAATGTAATAGTTTTGAACTCTTCTTTTGGACTTGGGTCGAAATGTTTGATTGCTTAAAGACTGAACGTGACATAAGGGACGAAAACATTGTCTCGTGTCGTGGGGAGGGTAAAGTGCACCTTGTCTTGCCATGTGCGATGAAGAGTCCATGGACGACCGGTTCTCAAAGGGTGGCAAAGGAAGTGATCAGGAGTTGGTTTAATCTGCACATGTGCAGGTTCCTCACACCTCACGGGCCGATCACAAGGATCTGTCTTTCTTCTACATGGGCTTGACCCTTACCTCAAAAATAGTGGGCCTTGGCGGGCCTCTGGCCTTCCTATTATACAAGTGTGCTTTCGGGAGTACTAGATTCAAGGCAAAGATAAAGATATGTGCTGGAAAGAGTGTGTGAAGGTTGCAATTGAGTAGCTAACAAATTCATTAAAAAGCACCAATTGTTCATCAAATCAGAGTGGCGCAGCGGAAGCGTGGTGGGCCCATAACCCACAGGTCCCAGGATCGAAACCTGGCTCTGATAATTCAGTGTTAGCTTCCTCGCCAATATTTTTCTTTTTCTTTTCACATGAAATGTGAAAAGAAGCTTTATGATCAAAAGTTCCAACAAACAGAAGCAAACCCAGACATAATAGCAGATTCAAATGTGATGATGTACTAAAAAGCAAAAGGTTAGCTTGCAATGTAACCGCAGCCATTCTTGTGAAACTAGCTCTAGTAGATGACAACCTCATATATAATTAACAATCTGTCGCTACATCACTCAAAAGACAAGAGACTAATACTTAGCATGCAATGTCACAGCCGCAGGCGATCCTGGTTCAAAGTTCAACTTATAGCTGTTAGTACTGATTGCTCCTTGATAACAAAAACTAACAATATAGTCGCAACAACTCAATTCTGATTGCAAGAGACTACTTGATCTTCGGAGGCTACAATTAAAAATTGTTTTTTAATTTTTTTTTTTAACTCGGTCGGCTCAAATCCAAGGTGGGAGACACAGATGATCATAACTATAAACTTACAGCTCATGAAACCTCCACTCGAAAGCACAATTGTCACCAATCGATATGCATTCACCTAGTATACATTTTCTCAGAAGAGGGCGCACTCATGTGGCAAACATATGATGCATTTTAACATATTCCTCATTGACTCTGTATCATGAATGAACAGATAATCCTTTCACGATTTTTTCCTGATGTAAAGTAACATCTAAACTAGGCAATCGGTGACATAAAAGAAAAAAAAAAACCTTATGAAAGCTAGTTTCCTGAAGCTGATAGACAAGTTACAACCGCTAGTATCTCATGTTGAAGCCGAAATCTCGTACCCTCTTAAACTATTGACACAAGAGAAGTAGATCGATAGTTCTGTCTCGTCTTCGGACAACAAAAACCACAACTAAGCTATAATCCCCAGCATTGAGTACTTGAAACTTTTGTGTGTTAGAACAATCTTATACAGCTATATGCTTCCGAAAAATCCAGGAAAATTAAGATGACTAGAATACCAATATCATGAAAAGAGGACATACTCGGATCAGCATTGATGATCATGGCAGTTCCGCCAAAGCTACAAGTTCCACCGAATCTCTTATTCTTCTGCCAATAGCTATTGAAAGCAAAAGAAGCATGAGCAACAGCAGTATCAGGATAGTAGCAACTCCCCATAGGTTGAATCTCTTCACAATCAGCACGGCCCGCTCCACAGGCGAAATCCAATGCCTCCTGCAGCTTCTCCGGTGGCATGCTCGACTTAGCCACACACCACAACTTCTCTGGCATTACAGGACCAGTCTCCGGTGGTGCCACCACAGGGTTTCCACATGGCACTGGTATCCTGATGGTGGCGCCGCTGGAATAACCACCACCGGAGAGGGTTGCGGAGCCAAAGGGACTGGAATTGGAGGCAATGAAGTTGATCCAAAGGCATGAGAAAGAGGAGATTTGGCAATGTGTGCAGGAATGGTAATGTGGATTGATGATGATGGAGAGGGCTCAATCAATGGAGTTGGCTTTGCAGGGAATGGATTCATGGGTTTAGAATCAACAACATGTAGCATTCTGCTTCTGGGTTTGATCCAATTAGGCATCGCAGTCACCCCATTGATGTCTTTGAACTCCAAAAATCCAAGCTTTTTCATGGATTTCAGGTGGGCAGACACCAAATCCCCAAATTCATCACTTGATTCAACTGGGTTCACCACGTAAGTTGAGTTGATGCTTTCCAAGAACTCCAACAATAGTTACATCAACTTCTCACCCAAATCAGACCCAGAATCGGTTTCGACACATCGAGGCGATACAGAAGGTGAGACCTTGATCTCCCTCTCCAAACCCCACCTAGTAAGAGCATAGTATATGTTCTTCAAGGAAGGCAAAATGAGCTCAAATTTGTCCTCATGGGTGCTTACACAGAGAACGTCTTGCCCAACTACAACAGGGGTGATCTTTGATTTAGGGTAATATGCAAGAATATTAGTCCTCAGCCACAAGGACACTGTTTGAGACCTCGTAGAGGTCAACTGCGCTCACTGAAACAGCAAGAGGAAGATGACCCATCTCTTGTTTCATCCCATTTGGGTCACTTAGAGTCGAGATTTGAACTTGAACACTAGATTCATACCCTGCAACTGCAATACAAGACAAGAAGCAAAGATTTTGAAGACATTGGAGTATGACTATATTTGCAATCAAGGGTTTTGAGTAATTTCTGAAGAGATTATAGTTACCAGTGCAAGTGAGAGCAATGTGGTTGAGTTATCATCATCTTCTTTATCTTCCCTTTGAGTTATTGAAAGAATTTTGGGGTTTTTGTTGAGAGAGGGTTTAGGGTTTTGTGTTGTGGGTTGTGGGTTGTGGTGATGAAGACAACAACAACAGATTCTTGGGAAGAAGAAACCATGTCTTGTGATCTCTGCAGCCTTTGAACGTTGTACAGGTTCAGTGCAGCCCAACGGTCACAATTCCAACCATTGACAAAGTTTCGACATAAGCTTTTGGGTTGCAATTTTTTCCTTGGCGTGAAGTTTATTTTGAAACAAAAAAATTATCAATGCTTAATCAATGAGATTTGTTCAAGTCATGAGGAATTGTTAGACAAGGTTGTTGGTTTAGTTTTACCATTCATTTTATTTCGGAGAGTATTTAGATGCATTTTTTTGCATATGTAAATCATCTTAAAAATTCATTCCATTTACATTGGATTTACACACATCTTATTTCTTTACAAATGTTGAGAACATATCCCAAACTAATGGATATGTAAGATCAGTTTCCTTTTTGTATGGTGAAAAAAATGGGTGCCATTATGCCATCACAATGCTTATATATCCAGTAGAATGCCCAAAGAATGAATTATTTGGGCATGTTCTTTGTTGATTATGTCAGGTATACTGTTGGTTAGAGAAAATATTGTTTAGTTGTTTGATTATAGGTTAGCATGCATTTGAGGCTCTGATCTTCATTACAAAGGAAGATTAAATCATACTAGCAGTCCTCTTGACCTAACGACTGTGTATTTTGTCCTTTTTTGCATGTCATATTATTCAAATATACAACATTTTGTAATCATCGTTTGCGATAACGTTAGATCTGCTATGACTGTGATTAAAACTCAGTCCTTTTAAATGGGAGTAACAGTAGCATTCAGTATGCATGGATTTTCTTAAAAGAAAATATACCATGGTGTTTTAGAATAAGTCCAATACATAACGTAAATGGATAGTTATAGTAAAATAATAAAAAGAATTCCAAAATAACTCATCATCCCAATGGGTATCAAATTTTGAGTGAAATTATAGTATTTGTTATATGAGTTGTTATATATGACAATCAAAATGATTTTTGTTAATTTTTTAGCAACTCATCATTTTGGAAAAAATCCAACCTGACATAAAATTTCATTGATATTATGTGATTTTTGTGTGACCATTGATCAAATAAACAATGTTAAAATATAACGTTGGGTCATTCGAGCAACATTGTCAAAATATAACAATGTGATATTATTCATCTTCATAATATAACTATGTCTATAAAAAAATAGCATGTTTTGTTGGATATGTTCTTATATTTATCATAAAATTAATTTACATTTTTTAGATGAAAAACAATATAACCGATAAAATAAATTTGTAAAAGAAGTTGAGGATGTCACCCAGTGAATTCATAAGATTATTTCACAATGGGCGAAAGGCGCAATGTGGAAGATACTGTAGAGCGACACATCTTTTATGTTCATCAATCTTACCCAATATGGATTTTTACTTAGTTTACCTAAATTGTTTGATGCGACACTAATCCCTTCATTTTTTTTAAGTAAATGGTAACATGTATCAATAGTAAAACATTTAAGGCTATTACAGTGAATAAATTTCTATTCATTCCCACCCAAAAAAGTTTGCATTTTTTATACACATAAAAAAAAAAGATGATGACATTATTGATTTGTGAAACAAACAAATGATTTTTATTTAAAAATTTATTATGAAATATCAAACATAATATATATTGTGAATGTTAACCTTAAAACAAAATGATATTCGTATCATATCGTTTATTAATAAAAAATAAAAAATCAAAATTCATAATAAAATAATATAATTATTACATGATGTTATAACTAATATGGACTCAAAGCTTGCTTTAACTTTTTTCCCTCTAATATTAAAATATTGAGAAAATATTTAAGGAAAAACAAAACAAATCAAAGAATAAAGCAATGCAAAATAAAACTAATATGGCTTGTTTTAACTTTTTTTTCCCTCTAATATTTAAATATTGTGTAATATTTAAGGAAAAACAAAACAAAACAAAGAATAAAGCAATGCAAAATATACCAAACTTGTGCTTTGGGGTCCATGGGCTCAATGAGTCAAGTCGGTGGACGAAACGAAAAAGGCGCAGCCCCACACAGACATCTGTCCAAAACAATATACAGTGTTTTCCACCAATTACAACAGCCCATTACATTCCTTTCTGCTTTGATTAGCACATCTTTAAACACTCCCTTGGTCACATGAAAACACGCAATATTTATCACGCAGAATAAATTATGTTGCGTTACCAGTGAACGAATACATAATATTTTCATTATAAAATTATTATCAAACATCAAAAATAGTTTTAATAGTTTTATTTTTTTTATTTCATCTTAATCACAACAATTTGATCGACATAAAAATTTATATGAGGATTGAATTTATGTAGATTTTGACCTATGTGATATTGAAATTTATTATAGTAATTACGAAAAAGTTAGTGGATTATTATAATATATGAGCTTAATTTGATATTTTTTTATTTTAATAAATTATCATATATAAAAATATTTTATAATAATACTTTATCTATCTTATATTATAAATCATATTTTTTTTAATTCAAACTGCCCTAAAATATAATCAATATGGGGAAAACTCAATTATCTGACTCTTACTGGTCGACATCTCCTTTGCAGTGAGCGTGGTTAGCGAGTTTATGAGTTAACTAAGAACCAGCAACCGGGACAGCAAAGTGTTATAGGTTGCTTTGTTATTTAATAAATTTTTTCACATTAAGAAAATCAATATATGTTATAATGTATACATTATATTCTCTCATAAACGATACAATAAATTTCAAAATTATTAAAAAATATTTTTTTAATAAAATTTCATAAAAATTCAATACAAAAATAAATCAACATGTTGGATCAAACTGAGGGCTATATTATGAGACTGACAGATAATTTTTTTTTATATTTTTAGACTGATAAATAAAAAAAATGTTATTATTAATCTCTGGGACGTATAAAATTATACAAAACACGTATAAAAATACATGATGAAATATGCATTATTATTCAATGTTTTATTTTTCATGGGAGGAAAGAAATCAAATTATAGAAGTTAATTATCCTCTCCGTCTCAAATTATAGAGCATTATTTAACTTTCATATTTGTCGAGACAAACTTTGACTTGTGTTGTGGATCGACAAAATATCATTTTTCGTAAAATTTTCGTGAAATATTAATGATAATTTAAATTATGTATTTTAATTCTATGCATTTGACGTAATTTTCATGTGTTATTAAAATAAAAAAATAAAACTTTTAAAATAAATATAAATAATACAAAAAATGGCTATATTCGCGTATATATAATATGATAAAGAGAAAGCAAAACATCATGAGAATAGCGTTTTTTATAGCAAACTATCTCTTATAACGTTTTATATTCGTTTTATAATAAAATTTTATATTTATATTAAATTTTTATAAAATTTGATGAATAAAAAATCAGAGTAGTTTAATAGTTATCTCTCGCGACACGAAGAGAGCTCAACTTCTTTCTTTTCTTTTTTAATCTAAACAAAGCCGTTTATCTTGCCCCATTACCAGCGTGCCGACCCATCAACCTGTCCCCGTCCCACTTTCCTGCACGTTTTCACCCTTACCCTCTTCTCTTTCAGCGGTGGTGAGACTTTGTGAATGGACAAAAATGTCATTTCAGCAGTATTACAGTATTATCCTCACCAAACAAACGAAACATCGACCGAATTTCGCGTTATGATTAGACCAAATCATTATGTATATTTTGGAACATTATCAATGCCATGAAATGATATTGGTCTCTGTTCTTCAGTTCTGCGCATATTACAGTACAGTGAAATAGTAGACCTCGTCCGTCCTAGCAATGGATCTCCTGTTCATTGCACCATGCTAATTTACCTTCATCGTAGACTTGATTGTTACACCCAAAACTTAAAATCAATTCATATCATGCTGAAAAATTAAGTTTCAGTGGACGTACGAATCCCCTAGTCTCATCATACATTGGAATGACTCC
This sequence comes from Drosera capensis, assembly GCA_001925005.1. NCBI lineage: Eukaryota > Viridiplantae > Streptophyta > Magnoliopsida > Caryophyllales > Droseraceae > Drosera > Drosera capensis. The sequence continues at coordinate 16,725 of LIEC01006168.1, forward strand.
ATTAACATATCGGAAACAATACTCCGAATAAAGGACTTATAAGATCAGATCTATGTCTGAAACTTTGCATTAGTAAGTTATTGAAGAATCAGATAAGAGCAGATTATATCAAGCTCTGGACAACTTTAACATGTCGAATTCATATAATTATTCAAAGTTTGGGAGACCCTTCACCGTGACAAAATCATCCTCCACTTCTGTGTCCCAAAGAGCATCCAGATCTTGTCTGCCGCACAAGCTTCTTCATCAGCAGACATGAAAATGAGGAAGAAAACCACCTCTTACTCCACCCATCACACTCTTTCACCATGAAACCACACTTGATCTCCATCTTCATCTTCGTCTTGACATCAAACTCGTTGGTTGCGGTCACTGCAGCCCCTTCCAGACGAATCCTGCACCAACCATTCATCCCAACAACAAGCACCACCACCACCACCACCCCGCCGCCACCACCGCCAACGCCTTCTCCGCCACCGGACTTTTCCGACGAGCCATTCTTCCCTGACCTCCCTAATGCTTCTTCCCCGCCGCCGCCGCCTCCGTCCCCGCCGGCCAGCGCCACGGTCCCTATCCAAACGGCCACAACTCAGTCCCCCAAGCCCATCAGGAACCTCGCGATCGCGGTCTCCGTCGGGGCGATGGCGCTGGGAATGCTGACTGCATTCGCGTTTTATGTCTACAAGCAGAGGAGGAAACAGCAACAGCGGGTGGAATCACAGAAGCTCTTGAGGGATACCATTGGCTCGCAGAGAAGCTTCGACGGCAGGATTGTCACTGGGACGGTCCCGTCGTCGGGGTTTCTGTATATCGGGACCGTCGACCCTGCGACCGCTGCTCGTGAGCTCGAGGAGGAGGCCAATGGGTCGCCGTGTTATGTGATGAGTTCGGTGAAGTTGTCTGATCGGTACAGGCCCAGTCCAGAGCTGCAGCCGCTGCCGCCCCTCAACAGGATGGCAGCTGCTACTGTAGGGACTGTGCCGGTGCAGCGGGGTTCTCCGAGCAGGACGACTATGTCGTCTGCTGCCTCATCGGACGAGGAGAGTGTTAGGACGGTGTTTTACACTCCAATAGGGTCTATCGCTGGCTGTGATGATGGTGGCGGTGGCGGCAGTGGTAGCGGGCAGACGCCTGTGTCGAGAATGCAGAACAATAGGGGCAATGGTGGTGGTGCGAATGTGCCTCATTCTAAGAGGACTAATTCGCCCAGGTCGCGGATGGGGGCGACTGTTGTGTCGCCTGATGTTATCAAGCATACTATTATTCCGTCCATCAAGGCTGCCCCGACAATAAGGGCTAAAGTTTCAGCTCCTCCTCCACCGCCTAATCTTGAACTCCTTCGATCAATCACTCGTTCAACAAAGCCTCCCCCTCCTCCGCCACCGCCTCCACCGCCCGGGAGGGGACTCAAGAAAGACATTGTAGACTCAGTGACTTCGCGGTTGAAAGAGATTAGTAATGATGAAGTGAAGGCGGCAAAGTCGAGGGAAGAAGCAGAACATGATGATGAACAACATGGTAACGATGATAACGATCGAGGGAGGGAGAATGCGGAGGATGCACGGCCGAGACTGAAGCCGCTGCACTGGGACAAAGTGCGAGCGACATCTGAGCGAGCCACTGTTTGGGACCAGCTGAAATCTAGCTCCTTCCAGTAAGTGAACTCACTCACTCACTGGTTTACTCCTCTTTTGTTTTGAATGCAGTATGTGGTATTGTTTTCTGTCGATGTATCGCACTCTTGACTATCACACAACACTCGGATATCATCCTGCTTATTTATTCATGTGGGGAGAAGTTTTATTGATGCAATGTTGGTTGCAGATTGAACGAGGGGATGATGGAGAGCTTATTTGGCCGCAACGCTGCAAGTTCAGCTTCAAAGGAGACTACTAGGAGATCGGTTGTTCCTCCCGTTGCAGAGAATGAGAACAGATTGTTGGACCCTAAAAAGTCCCAAAACATTGCCATACTACTCAGGGCTTTGAATGTTACACGGGAAGAGGTGTCCGAAGCACTCCTCGATGGTACAATCTTTATTCCCCAATTGGTTCGAACATTCAGCTCTCATCTTTATGATCAGGTTTGATCATTGTAATCTTTGGTTTGAATGTATTCCAAGTTTCAGTTGTTTTACAGGTAGTACAGAAGGGTTGGGTGCGGATTTGTTGGAAACGTTGGTGAAGATGGCTCCAACCAAGGAGGAAGAAATAAGACTGCAGGACTACAAGGGCGATGTTTCGAGACTGGGGACTTCCGAGAGGTTTCTCAAGGCGATACTTGATATACCGTTCGCCTTCAAACGTGTTGAGGCCATGCTTTATAAGGCGAACTTTGACGCCGAAGTGAAGTACCTCAGGAAATCATTCACAACCCTTGAGGTAATCACAGTTACATTGGTTGCTCGTACGATTGTTGATTCCGATGTTGAAAAACAATTGTCTTATATGTGCATATTGCAGAAAGCAAGTGAAGAATTAAAGAGCAGCAGGCTATTCCTAAGACTCCTGGAGGCAGTTCTAAGAACAGGAAACCGTATGAACGTAGGAACTAATCGAGGCGATGCCAAGGCTTTCAAACTCGACACGCTGCTAAAGCTTGTTGACATCAAGGGAACCGATGGAAAGACCACACTTCTTCATTTCGTGGTCCAAGAGATCATCCGTTCTGAAGGCATAGGTGTTGATTCCCCGACAGGAACGCCTAATACCCAAGCAAGGTCCAAAGGGAAGGAAGAGGAGAAGTTCAGGAGGCAAGGATTAAAGGTCGTGGTAGGGCTAAGCAAAGAACTAAATAATGTGAAAAGCGCAGCCGGTATGGACTCAGCTGTCCTAAGTGGGTATGTCACAAAACTGGAATCTGGTCTCGAGAAGGTCCGGTTAGTATTGAGGTATGAGACACCTGATACCACAAAAGGAAGATTCTTCGAGTCGATGAAAACCTTTCTTTCAGAGGCGGACAAGGAGATCGCCAGAACCAAGGCAACGGAAAGAACTGCCTTGGCGCTCGTGAAAGATGTCACGGAGTACTTTCACGGCGACACTGCAAAGGAAGAAGCACATCCATTCAGAGTGTTTGTGATCGTGAGGGATTTCCTCTCCGTTTTGGATCACGTGTGCAAGGATGTAGGCAGAATGCAGGAGAGAACAGTGATGGGATCTGCAAGGTCCTTCCGCCTATCAGCGAACGCACCACCACTGCCAGTCCTTAACAGATATAATGTTAGAAAAAACGATAACTCAGTTGAAGAAAGCTCATCATCGTGAGAAGGTTCTGCTCAAGTTCTCCTCGTTTGAGATTTTGTGCTTTGGAAGGGAAGAATGAAAAACAAGGCATAGCTGAAGCAACAAAATGCTGCAGATTGATGGTATTGCTGGAATGAAGAGTTTGCGGTTACATCATGTCCATAATATGATTTTTTGGGCTGAAACTCCAGTTATGATGGGTATATTTCAAGCATAGTACAGCAAATTTACTAATAATAGTAGCATATGATTGTTGGGTGTATTTTTTCGACGTCCTATTTTTTCCCATCAATATCTTAGAAGAATCATTTTCTTAAAAAACGAGTTTAATTTTATTGAAGAAATCGTTTTATGGGGAGACGATTTCTATTTTACATAAACCGTCTCCTCAGAAAGTGATTTCCGATGACGTTGATTTCTGTTGTTTGAAACTCACTTCCGAAGGATGTGATTTCTTCAGTAAAATTAAACTCGTTTTTTGGGAAGCGATTTCTTCTTAGACATTGATACAGAAAAAAATGAACGTCAAAAAACAATTGTGATGATTGTTGTATCATTTTTATTACATAAAAAGTTGTTGCTTCAGGACATCCACGACTGCTGATGATTATGCTGTATTTTCTGTGCTATGCTTCAGATGTAAATAACATAAACCCGAGGAATATGGACTATGCTTCTAAAACTATATGTACGAAAGGTAAAAAATAATCAATAATCGATCAAATCCAGAAGGATGTTTGGTTTATCACGACTCAAAATCATGATTTCAAATAAATATTCGAACCAGTTCATATTCAAACCAGCTGAACTGGCATCGAATTGTAGACTTACTGACTTCAACCGGAGCAAGTATTTAGACCAATCTTTCTCATGTCATCTAGTAACATCAATGATGATAGTTACTAAAGCTCAATCAGAGATTTCACACAATCACAAAATACTGAATTTATCAATATCAATGTCACAACTCTATAAAGAATCAATAACGTAGGCATTGATCACTAGCGCAGACGCACCATATTCGTTTCATTATTTATCCAATCGTCGGCCTGCAAATACAAATATTAACACACAGACACTTCAAGCATTCATCGACCACAAATTAGAACTCACAAATCATCATCTTAGAAAATCACAGCAGGAATACTGTTTATTCATAAGCAACCACCAGGAATTTGACAGCTGAAGAGATGTAAGAAGATAAACCCTTGAATGTCATGAAGAGCTGGAGACTATGGAGAAATAAGGCGCTCCTGATATGCTCTTCGATCTCAAGATCTTCTTTGCCAAGATTTTCCACTTCATCTCATCCTTCTTGTTCTGCTTCTTACTCCGGTATTTAAAGTTCCTACAACAGACAAAGTAGTTCACCTTAAATAAGAAGCTGGAACTGGATTTACCAAAATCCGAGGTCAAAATGGTTCTTTATTTTCGATACAAGGTCCATAACCGCTATCTGGCTAAACCTGCGAATACATTTCAATAGTCTCATAGCCTAGAAGGATCGTACGTACCGGCACAAGGGAACTCCACAAGCATCAGAGTCTGCACAAAGGCGTGCGTGTAATTCCAGTAGCTGCCACATTCTCTTGCAATGGATACAACCACCAGGTACCCTCAACTTGCAAGCGGCAAAGTGGCGAACAAGCAGCTCCAGTCCCTTACAAGCTGCATACCCACAAGGCTCTTGATCCTGCTTGGGCAACTTGTCATATGGTCCGATGGTCCTGCACCCGTCTCTGCAGATATGGACTAGAGCCTCCATCGCCTCGTAGAGTTGGAGATACATCTTCCTCTCCTTCAACTTACTCAGCCTCTCTTTTTTCCTCTTGAAGAACCAACAAAAAGAAGCAAATTAGTAACAATTATAGGATAGCAGAGAGCACTGAAGATATCCACAAAAAAAAAACAAAAAAAAAGGTTTACCAAGTAAGCTCACATTTTCAGTGTCGATGATTAAACGTGATATCTCCCTCTCTAACATGGGATGACTCTCCTTCATCACCTTCCAGCCATCTGTCGCAGTAACAGCCTTGAGGTTATTCAAGATCATACGATGGCAAACAAAGCTGAGCCGCGGTGCATCACACAGTAGAGCAAGCTGGAATACATCCACCACATTCTCGATATTAATCTGTCCCTTTTCAATGTGTCGTTCACACTCTCTCTTCAAGTGAGGGATTGTATATGCATGCGAGAGGACTAAGAGATGAAGAGCAAATTCCTCCATATCTTCCGTGTCGTAACTACATGGTTATAAGGAAACTGATCAGCATCTCATTCAGCCATACTATGAATCAAGGTCGAGTGGCTAACTCGTCTGAGCTAGTTAATTCGGACAAACTCGTAAGATTCCAGCTTACCATAGGATTTGAGAGAGAATTACACAGTTTAATCTCAAAGCTATAAAGACTATTTCAAATATCTACGACCTTTTTTTTTTCTTTTCTTTTTTTGAAATGTCCATTTCTTGTAAGCTTTGAACATATGACCAAGACATTCTTAACAATGCGATCTCACATAATCAGACAGATTGAAACCAGCCTCAGTCTGACGGTGTAAAGGCACAACTCAAGGGAATAGAACAGTAATTACCATGAAGAGTAGAGATATCTTATGAAGACTCGAACCGCATCATGTGGAACTCCACGTATGGAGATGGATTGCTTTCGGTTCCTGCCATTTGATTTCTTGAGCATGTTTTTCAATATTTGAGAAGACATTCCCTGTCAATAGTTGAGAAATTTAATTTCATATTTCAATCCTCAATGTCAGATCATGCTACTCACTTACTAATGATTCTTCTACTTCAATGAAAATAGCTCAGAACTCACCAGAATGCTAGCATGACCGTAGATCTTTCCACCATGATCAGTATGAATGACAACATCTGCTCCATAAGCTTCATCAAACATCCGATCCCACAAGTCTCTTGTTGCATTGCTGACAGAACAATGACCTCCATGAAGCGCCCGGTTGATCAACAAACCGTTCTGTTTGTAACTAGTTGTTGGCCGAGAAGGTAACGGAGGTGGAATCAGATAAAGAATTTCTTTGGTCAACGGAGATTCATCAAGAACATCAACCATCTTCCCCATCTTATTCTACTGATCTCTAATAGTCTTCTGAAACGTGAAATAAGCTCTTTTAGTGGGCGTGACGAATCGAAGGCCACTATGCAACAGAACTACACATACAACACAATCCCTATCCTTGAACACCTTCTTGTTAAGTTGTCAAGAGTACTTGCGATTTTCACATACTACAAGAAGCAAATGGAACATGGTTGATGATTGGATCAAACACCAGGGTATTTTCCCTATGAGGAAGCGTATAAATTTGATGTGAGCCAGATTACCAAATATGAAGATCATCATATATCTGAACAAAGCATATCTGTGAAATCAGTTCATTGTGAACATTGTGCAATGATTCAAATTCTTTCCCATTTCTGCTACTTCAAACATTCATCCCCACTAAATGATTATTCCCAAATCAGCCAAATTTGCAAACAGAACCAACCCCATAACCAACATCAAATCACAACCCAAAAATGCCCAAATCTCATAAACTGAATCCAACCATTTAATGCATTCCAAAACCAAAACCATTTCACAACCAAACATACAAAAATCACATATTAAAACGATCACATACCCTTTGAAGCTGATTAATCTGCAGAAAAAGATCACACCTTTGTCCTTTCACTCGATCACAAACCCTTTGTGAGAATTTATTATGTGGGCAATGCTGTTGAAAATGAAAATGAAATCTGATTGACTTCTTCTCAATTGGGATTGAAATGTGCACCCAAATGCACCAAACCACCAAATCAAATTCAACAAAAACCAATCAAAAATGAAATCTTTTTTGATAGATTCAACGTAATTGACACACAAAAACAAAACCCAATGATACAAAAAAAAAAAAAAAAGACACACAAACAAAACCCCAAATAATTCCCAGAAACCCAATAAAAAAATCTAATCTTTTTGGTGGATTCAACGTTGTTGACACACAAACAAAACACCGCTTATAAAAAAATCCAAATGGGTATCAGAAAAATGTGATAATAGTGGACGGTGCTGTGCTGATTAGAATCTGACAAAGCAAAGTGTATCTCAAATCCTATCTGTTTTTGACAGGGTGTGTTTTGCTCAACTGGGTCGATTCAATTTCGATTGAATTGAAGAGAAATGATAGGAAAATGAGGAATGAAAAATGTGTGTGCAGTTCATCAACGCCAATGGGGCACGATTGTGAAATGGCCCTATATTTTGGGGGACAGATTTTTTGTACTGTTCCATTGCTGGCTGGCATTTTGCAACAACTTTTTAGGCGCATAAAGAGGAAATATAGGGAGGTGGGACAGTAAGGTGCAGTTTATCATTGATGTCTTTTTTTTTGGGGGTATGGCAGTTTATCATTGATGTTGTCGAGTTCAAAGTACAATAATTTTATCTTCAGGGATCGATGTTGCATGCTTCTCCGGATGAAAACATTTTTGTCATCAGGTCTGTCATTGTATTTCATTCGTTTCACGAAAAAATAAAAATAAAAATTCTATACATTACAAAACATATATTTTGATAAATTTATTCTTATATCTAAGAATGCGAACAATAGAGGTCTGAAGACTCTATAAAATGAAAAGGTAACCAAAACTTTTGTTTACTATTCAGTTAGTGCAGGAAAACAACAGACAATTACAACAGAATCAAACCACAACTAATTGTCTCACATAATTTGATAATGCTATATTCCATTTTCTCTGCAGCACGTTTTTTAGGTACTCCAATATTTTGTTGTGAATCTAAGATTCAATGTGGGTAGGTGCGCATGGCATATGTTCATCTGTCCGTCGGTGTTGAATTGAAACACAGCATAATTGGCCATCCGAGTTTTCAAATATTAACAGGAATTGCAGTATTGTAGTATATAGTCAAATGAGCAGGAATGTACTCTAACAATCAACTAATTGACGTGCAATTTATCAACACATATCAAATAAGCCTTGCACGTCTCATAGACGTCAGAAGATAATGATAATCTCCTTCGAACTTCAAAGTACCAATTATCTATATTCGCGGATCCATGTCATATTGTCATGCTAGTGTGATCCCATGTAATTTAATTTAGTATAAATATGTTCTTCTTAGTACTTCCACGATCTTATTGTATTTTTGAATAAGGCCAAGGCAAGTAGATGATAATTTAGCAGCTGTCTGGATACATTCAAAGATTTTTCCCAGCAAGTCTCTTATTTTATTGCAAAAAGGGCTTTAGATGTACGATATGTATGTTTCACGTTATTCCAAGATTTTGTCATGTTCCAAGTTCAAATTAAAGTCTTATGAAGGTATTTATAGATTGTTTTATCGATTAATGGACCTTAGGATTCTAAATCAAGATATGAATGATCGAGAACGACCAACTATTTGAGACAATTTCCTATCGTACTGAGCTCAAAACTTGAGGTCCAGATGTGAAACTCAGTATCTGGGATAGTCTCAACACCTCAAGAATAGTTCCTTTAAACAGAGTTCAGCAACGATCCAATACTCTTCACTGTAATATTGCCGCCCAACGACGAAAACTTAAGATCGAATAATCCATTGTGCAGTACCCTTTTGCTTAAGAAAAGGGAAGAGGCAAATAAGGCAAAAACAGCTTTGTTGTACCAAAATAAATCGAAGAGAATCAACCATCAAACTGCTAAGGTACACGAAAAGGTTAGTATTGTTCGTCACTACAAAACATCATCAAGTTTTAGTAGAGCTAAGAATCATATTCGAGCAGGCTGCCGAATATTTTGATGCAAAGAAAGGGCCAGCAAGCCTCGTCTCTTCGCCCTTCAGCAGTATCCTGCCCTTCAGCAGTATCCTGCAATGCAGTAGCAGTAGCTTGGAAAATGTTTTGATGCATCCATGAAAACAAGTCTTCCTGCAATGACAGCCGAAATTCCGAGGAAAATGGAACTTCAGAGTTGCTATTTTTCTTCAGTCTACGACTTCTTCTGCACAAAATGGTACTTCTTGGTGCTAACTTCTTATTTCTGCCGCTTCCTTTTGCTCTAATCTCTGAGCTAAGCAGGATCACATAAGATAAATTGTAAGATAGTTCCGTATTTACAAAAAAAAAACATCTCAATTCATCCTATTTCCTCAGAGAGTTTCTTCTCATCCGGCTCCTCACGAATGAAAAAATGAAATAAATAGTTCATTTACAGAGATGATTTTTATGCTAGAATCAGTAACAAGAAACTATACGTAAAAAGAAGCTATAAATAGAAGATGATAAGCAGATGCTATTACTAGTATTCAAGGCATTTCTTTGGGGGGCCTATATGATACAAGGTGGGGGAGATATAAGAAAAATTACCAACTCTTCTTGTGGAACGCCCATCTGAGGGGCGCCTTGCATTCCCAAGGGCAGATAACGACAGTGTTATCGAGCTCTTACACTCGTACCAGCTTTAGTATGGCAGCAATCGGCATGCCTAGGAATCCAATCCAGATGCAGAAGAACCATTGCGAGAAACTTAGAGGTGCTGTATTTGCGAAGGTACCCAGATATTCGACGATTATGAACTGGAACAGGACCGTGCAGGAGATGACGGCAACAAAGACGTAGTTGTCTAGAATTCCCTTGAGTACGTTGATCTCCTCCATGTTTCGGGAGCTGATCTCATTGAATAGCTATAAAAATTAAAGCACAACGTGAGCTTACCCAAGATAGGAAATTTCAGTAGTCGGTAATCGGTATGAAGATTATGGTAATGTCTAATTAAGTTACCTGACAGAAGACGAATGAGTTAAAGATAATAGTATTCAAGGTCAAGCTATCCGAATCTTCAAGTCCAAAGATCAAGCTTCCCTTCAGTTGAAGAATCCAAATTACGATAAACTGGTAGAAGGATTGTCCCAATATATTCCTCCACATAACATTGCTGATGAAATTCCCATGCCTACCAACTGGTGTCCTCTTCATTAACTCGTCGGTGGGCGGCTCAGTTGCAAGAGCAAGTGCACCCAGAGTATCCATGATCATGTTGACCCACAAAAGTTGAACCGCGGTGAGCGGAGCATTCCCTGTCAAGGATGAGAAAGCATGAAGTTTTTTGTTTTTTTTTTTACCATTGAGAAAGCATGAAGTTAAAGGCATACAAAACCCGGAAACAAATATGACAATAGCATGTTTAAGGGGGAATGCTGTATTATGTAGCCTAGCTTACCAGTCAAACAGGCGGACGAAAAGTTGACGACCAGGGCGACAATATTAACAGTCAGTTGAAACTGAACAAACTTTTGGATATTTATGTAAACAGAGCGTCCCCATTTAGCGACAGTGACAATGGTTGAAAAGTTGTCGTCCAGGATGATAACATCAGCACTCTCTTTAGCAACCTGCAAAACGGGCAACAAGGTTAATTCAACCTCAACAGCATGAAAGTGCAAGACAAATGAGAGTAGACTAGACTAACAATCCCACCTCAGTGCCCGCAATGCCCATTGCAAGTCCAATATCAGCTTCATGAAGAGCGGGAGCATCGTTGGTTCCATCTCCAGTCACTGCCACGACCTCTTTGAACGTAGTCCGCAAGTGTCTCACAAGCGTGTGCTTGTCTAGCGGAGATGATCTAGCCATCACCTGTAGAAGAGCGTGCAGGGGGAAAAAAACATGTTAACTGATTACCACGACATCTTTCCACGACTCTACAAAGGACGACACTTCAACTAAATTACGCAGTTGAGAAATGAGAGAAAACCTGAATCTTGGGGATGATTTCATGCAATTCCTCCAACTTCTTCTCTCTAAAATCAGGGCCTTCGATGGCTATACCGTCATCAGTAAGAATCCCACATTCCCTAGCTATAGCTTTGGCTGTATTGATGTTATCCCCAGTGACCATCCTCACAGTTATACCCGCTGACCGACAGATTGCAACAGATTCCTTCACGCCGGGTCTAACTGGGTCTTTGATGCCAACAATTCCTATACAAGTATAACCCACGACAGGGATGGGGTTGTCAGGAGAGCAGCCATTCTCCATATCCATATAAGCTAGACATAAAGTGCGCAAAGCTTCGCTGGCAAACTCGTCAATAGTAACCTTCAGGTGGTCCAAAGATTTCTCATCGAGGGGAACAACCTCACCATTTGAGTTTACCACTTTATCGCAGGCAGCTAAAACTATTTCTGAAGCTCCTTTGGAGTGAGCCCTTAGACCTCCATCAGGAAGTTCCAGTACCACTCCCATCCGCTTCTTGGTGGAATTAAACGGCTCAACTTTGACAAGGTTAGATGCTAGTCTCTCAGCATGAAAATCTCCACCAAGAGACAACCCGAATTCTAATAGAGCAGTTTCGGTAGGTGATCCTAAAATCTCGCGCTTTCCTTCTTTGTTCGTGACAACTTCACCTCCTGTGTTGTTAAATATTGATTGAAGAAGAAGCTTCACAGCTGAATCAGGTAGCTCGGCGCAGAAACTTGAAGCTTCAACCGGTCCATTGACTTCCTTAACTTTCATGCATATACAGGACTTCACCACGGTCATGTGATTGGTGGTGAGCGTCCCGGTCTTATCACTGCAGATACTGGTGGCAGATCCCATTGTCTCGCAAGCTGCAAGATGGCGGACCAGAGCCTTGTCATTCATCATCTTCTTCATTGCAAAGGCAAGGCTCAATGTAACCGCCAAAGGAAGCCCCTCTGGCACCGCAACAACAACAATGGTAACCGCAACAGCAAAGTACTCCAGCATCTGTAGTGCTTCCTCCCCAGACCAAGACAGGTAGCTTCCCTCGTGCCATTTACGAGTCAGGAGACCATTCACCAACACGGCAAACGTTATTATAGCAAAGAAGAGGCCTATTTTACCGATAATGGTAGCAACTCCATTTAGCTTAACTTGTAATGGAGTTTCATCATCTCCACCTTGTGTTAAAGTTGCCAACAACTTGCCCCATTGTGTCCTCATTCCGACAGTGGTGACCATCATCTTACATGACCCATCTTGAACTTTGGTACCTGATAGCAAGAAAGGGTTATCAGCGCTCACCATGACAGGTTCACTCTCCCCAGTAAGGCTGGATTCATCAATTAGAACCGAAAATCCTGAAACAAAGAGCCCATCTGCAGGGACTTGATCGCCAATACCAAGATGGATAATATCACCAGGAAGTAGCTTATAAATCGACATTTTCTGCCTATATCCACTCCTGGTGACATGGATAGTAATCTTCTTCTTTTCTTTGTCCAGATCCCTGAACTGCAAGGATTGGCGATAATCACTAGTCGCTGTGACAAAAACAACCAGCAGGATACTCGCAACAATTCCAAGGCCATCATGTGCCCCCTTTGGCCAGCCTTCCATTGCTATACCGACTATCAGAGACACGAAAGCACATATACCAAGAATCATCAAGGTCATATCCTGCAGGGATTCCATTACAAATACCCAGAAACTCCTAGCTTCTGCTTCGGCAAACTCATTGATTCCATAAATCTCTTGCCTCTTCCTCAGCAAGGTCTCATCAGCTGGAAGCCCATTAGTGACGGATGCGGAGAGCTTCTCTGCGACGCCGTTAACACCCCCATGGGAATTCAGCTTCTTTATATCATGACCTTCAACTATGGAACCCAGCTCTTTGGCACATATCTGAAACCCTGCTGCTTTCACTTCATCAGGGACGAAGTATTCACCTGGTGTCTGTGTCGGCGGGCCTACAAAACAGGAGACAATTAGGGAAACCCGAAGACTATCATTCTTTCAATACAGTCAATCATGATAAGGACTCACCCCCAATAAACTGGAGTGCAGCTTTCGAAACCAGGACGGCAATTCTGAACTTCTCCTGCATTCCAAAAGATAAGTGAAGAAAAAACACAGGTAAGCTTACGCTATCAACATAATTAACACAATCCTGCATAATTAGATCTATTCTTCATTCTGCGTGATATGTTTTTCCATTTGAAATCATTTCATGGTGTGCATATTCGCATTGTATAACACATACGAATCACTAGATCAAGCAAAAACATAAGATGCCTGATACACTCCACTTATAAACACCCGTAGCGCTCTCTTAAACCATAGAATGGAGTGATGCTACAGGGTAATCGCCTCAGTTTGGCCTCAGAGCTTTACGACACAACACGTTACATCTAAAGCATTTGGCCTCTCGCGCATGGGAGGCATTGGCATTTCATAACAATGACAAATTGACAACCTTGGTTGGACGAGCCTACCAATCTTCATCATACAACAAGTCAATTTCGAATTTACTCCATTGGCCCTCTATGGCCACAGTTCATGCACATATAACAACCATGACTCGATCAATGATCACTACGAATCCCAAGTCTCATACACATTATTGATAATCGCTATAATAATCCAAGAAACCAAACTTCGCCTAGGCGAATCCGCCCAAAAAAATTTGATTTTCTATGATCCAACACAACATACACCATCAGACTAAACAGAAACCAGGCTCATCAGGAATAACTCTTTCAAAAATCCGAACCAATGACAGAACCACCACACTTCCAACAATGAACAGTCCACAAATCGTTAATCGAGATATGGATATCATATATATATACCTGATTGGTCTTGCGCATGGAGGCGGCCTCCTCCCGCTTCGACAGGTTGGCGGTGTGCCGAAAGCGCCTTTTGGGATTCTTGACGACGCTGCAGAGATTCCTCCATCTCTGCAGCGCCTCCTCGGACGAGTTCTTCGACTTCACCTCGAAATTCTCCCCCAAAAACCTCTCCATTTTCCTTCCAAATTCCCCAAATCCAACTCCAAATATCAAATTGAAGCAATAACAACAACAACAACAACAACGCAATCAATGAATCAACAATCCCTTATACAATCCAAGTCAGGCACCAGCTTTTGAAAATTGAATAATTCCTTGTAACAGTAGAATAGGTCAAATGTGACTTCGAAGATTCAAACGATCCGGTAAAACACAATCAAATCCACGAAATCGGAGTTATAAATGGAGATCACTAAGGATCTGAAATCAACAAATGCAGCTGCGAGGAAAGTTCAGGGAAAAGAGTGAGAAATGAAATGATGATGTGAATGCTGCAAAAAAGCAGGTGAAATTCACAGTAAGCGATTCGATTGAGTGGAAACAACAACGAAGCTGATCCTAAAAAACAGCTACCACGACGGATCCGTCGTCGTCGCCCTTGTCTTGTAGTGTGTCCTGATTCAGTGGGAAATTATTCAATGCTTGAAAACTTCTTTGCTTTTTCGGGGTATTTCTTCGATTCTTTAGTGCTTGTTTTCGCTGACTGTGGCGTCGATATCAGATAGTGGATATGGGGGTCCACTTTTTGGACGTTTATTATTATTATTTTTTGAAATCAACGTTGAACAAAAAATCATTCATGATTTTAATATTCATTGAAATCGATTGGACGCGTACGGAGATTCTTTACGCGGTTTCCCTATATTCCTCATCTTCATCGTTCGTTCGTCATTCGCTTTCGTCCGATCCCTTGTATTTCGTATTCACACTGGTATTTCGTATTTGAGGAGGTATATGCCAATGTAAACTTTCATGATCAAATGATGTTTTAACATTAATAATATTTTTTGTTATATGTAATCAAATTTTAACACCCCCACGAGAAAAACACACAAAAAACATAGGCACTGTTGGACCGTTGCTCGAGTATCTCTGTCGTCAAGCAATGTTTTGCATTTCATACCCGATATCAAGATTATAGCAACACTTTCTCAACTGAAACTCGAGGTCATGTTGATAGTCTTGTAAGAGGGAAAGCTCAAGAGTAAGTGTTCACCATCACTATAATATATATATATATTGGATCCAATTATTAATCTAAGAGATTGATACATTATATATATATTATTTTTTATTTTTGTTTTATTGACTGATGAAATTTGATATCATTTTTGTTTTTTGTCTTTTATTTTCTGCTTTTTCAATGGATAAAACAGAAACAAAAGACATAAAATCAGGACAAATAATTTTCAATTTTTATTTTCTATTTCATTTGAATATAATATTCAAGATTCGTTTCAGACAAAATCATGCTTCGTCCGTTCAATAAAAAAATACAACTTTGATATCACTACACTATTAAACATATATTTTGAGAAAATTTGTTATTCGTCGTTAGACGTAAGAAAAAAAATGTCATTGATTTAGAATTAAAATATATATAACTTAAATTCTCATTATTATTTCATAATAATTTTACATAAAATAATATTTGATTGTCCCGCAAACGATTCGTAACGATAATTTTAATGATTCGGAATGCAGGACGATTCATAGCGATAATTTTAACGATTCGGAGCTCCAATAACATTATCACTGATTTAAGACAACGTTACGTTTTTCATGAAACGAAAAAAATATTATTTTATAAATTAATTTTGATTTTAGTTCCAGATTTTTTTTTTATTGATTTTCTTTTTGGTTCAAGTTTGAGCTGCAACAAACAACCTCCAAGTCATCATTGCAAGGGGCAACCCCTACACCGGCAAAGGGATAAGCAGGGATGGCGGCTGCACTAGAGGTCCATTGCCATTGATGAAAGTCAGTAGACAAAAAGGAACAATAAGCAGCTATTTGAGAAATTATGTCAACAGAACAATTTTTCCAGAAGTGCTCAATCCACCCTCCTAGTTAGGCTGTTCACTAAAACAATCTCAGGAACACAAGAGAGCAGGGTGGCTGCAAATCCTTGGTGTCCTCAGACGAGGGTGATGAATCGAGAACAGAACTCTTGCACAAAGCAAACATAATGAAAAACAATGCATGCTCAAGACAGACAAAACTCAAGAACGAAAAAAATATAAAAATGCTCGTCGTGCTTGTCTTTAGGCAGAGTATGACTTATCAATCATCCGTGCAGGAGAAGTAATCAACATGATATGCTAGAACTACTTATTAAATGCTCCATTCCCAGAGCTACATTGGAAAAAAACGCACTTACAGAACCGTCCTAGGATATCAAGGTTTAAGAGCGAGTGCCAATCCAAACTTCGGAGTTTTCTCCAAGGCCTTTGTGTCGATCTCACCAGCAATAGTTATCAAAGATTTCTGGATGACCTCATGCTGTAACAATGCCCCGAGTTTCCCATGGTTGTTCAGCTTAGCTTTCACCACAGTAAGGCCATCAATCACATAGGATCCTCCAACGGTGAAGGTGTTCTCGTTGGTGGAGAACCTTCTGGTTATCTCTCCCACTGCAGCGCTCTTCTTCCATAGGTCCAGATGATGGAGATATGAAGCCCTTATTGTATCTCCCTTGTCACCTCTGCAAGGGAATAAAAAAGCTGAGAATCAGAGGGAAAGATTCCATTATTGTTTCGACTGCAATAAGAATAGAGAGTATTTTGACGACTTACAGAATAATGGAAGCAGAAGACTCGGGTTTTGTTACACCAATACCAGCAGTATACTTGGTGAAGTTGCCAGAAGTCGTGTCATAACCAGCTTCTGCACCAAAGGCAATGGCTGGGGTACCAATAGTTGCAGAGACATCAATAGCAGGAGACTTGTTTAGAACAGCAGCTGTTGTGAAGGTAGCATGATCATGGAAGTACTGAAGTTCCAGCTGTGCCACAAATAACAAGTTCAAATCGTAACTCAAGGTCAAAGAGAAGAAAACCGGGTGGAATGCATAGAAGATACATCGATAAATCCTTTGTTTTTTTATTAATACCTTACCAGAGTTATAGTCGGGCAGCTTGACTGAAACAATAGCTTTTGTTGACGGGAAAAGGTCGGTGATGGTGAAGGTGGTGAATATCTGCCATTATAAAGGGAGTTAGAGGTGACACCACAAGCCAACATTAGAACTTAAACCCAATATTGGACGAAGCATGCAAGAAAGTTGAAATACCTATTGTTTTTCAACAAAAGATGTAAGATTGGATAAGCTGGTATGTAAAAAACCATAAAGGGAACTTACATTTGATTCAGAATCAACTTTGACATCAACTAGGGTATTCTTGTACTTGTATTTTACAGCGATATCACCAGTTGACAGGCCTCCTTTCTTTATAGCGGTAGACGTGAAGTCCTGGATGAACAAGATGACCACATGAGAAAAACAACTTCAATCAAGTTGATGCAAGGTTAACATAGTTAAAGATGCGAAAGCAACTACATAAAAAGAAAACACATTATACCCATAATACACATTTTTATTTATATCGATTAGAGAATGCACAATTCGCCATTCATCAGCTCGCCGAGGACCAGGAGACATGAAATCATGAAGAGAATGCTGAATTCACAACTGATCAAACATCTGTAAAACACACAAGTATAATTTCAAGATTAAAAACTATACAGATCACATAAGGCTGCCTCCTATATGTGAACCTCATGCTGAGAACCATTATACCTGATATTCAGTGGCTGGAACATGAGTTAAATTATTTCTATAAATCAAATGTATCAGAAAGCAGCTTGATTAAAATTTAATTTCCCATTGAAGAGGCCCAAGCCTAACGCAGCTAATACATGCGACAGGAAAACAAATCAAAAACAATAATACTAGCAATTAACAAGCTGGATTACTTAAACAATCATCCAACCAAAGCAGACCTCAGCTCTGCATCAAACCTTATATATATGTAATTATCATCAGCAGCATGGTTGTTGACTCTATTTTTGAGCAAAATATGAACAGACTTTTAAGGCCAAAATCCCATCAATAACTGTCAGTTACAATTTACAGAATGCTAACGACAATTTGGACCACTCAGACATGCAAATATCAACCAGGTCCATGACTCCACATTACGATGAGGCAAGACATCAGCCTAGGACCTCCCTACACTTTTCCCTCATCAACTTCGATAGTAGCACTAGACACAGATAGGGAAAATGTCACTATTTTCGAGCACTCATATTCCAATTCCTAACAAATTTAATCCAACTCATCAAAATCCACAATCGCAATAAAACAAGAAATCTAGAACAATTCGAACTCCGCCAAGAACATCAAACAGATCCAAAAACACACACGACACAGCAATCCTCATTCAACCACAACCGATTCCATACCACACAAATTCATTCAGCCACATCAACCGAACATCCACAACCGCAAAATTCGAACACAAATTCACAACTGTAAATTCGAAGACAAATCCAAATCAATTCAACAAGATCATAACACATTTCCTCCAGTAAAGGTGAAGAACATCACATACCACTCCGCTATCGGTGGAGCTCGAGAGAGTGAACTTCTGATCGGTAACAAAATCCTTCGTTAAAAGATCTGCAATCACACAAATCACAAACACACACAAATTCTCGATCTCACTGTCACTCCAAATCAACAGATCAACAGATTCCACAAAACCACAATCTCATCGAAATCGAGATTCAGACTACAACGACGAAGAAGACGAAGGCGATAATATCGATACCTCTCGATCTCTTGCCGATGTCGGAGAAGAGACCCGGTCCGCTCACCATTTTCGCGTCGTGAGAGAGAGAGAGAGAGAGATGCGAATCGCGTTGAGCGGCGATGAGAGGGACTGTGTGTGAGAGAGATGTGGAAGGAAATGATGGGGTTTATGAGAGAGCGTTTAATTCTACCCTATAACTATCTTAGAATCTGAGCCTGCTTGAATTGGTTCGTCATTGTCCTACCAAGTATATCAGATCAGAAACCAACCAGTACCACAAATGGACTTCATTCTCCCTGTTTTCCATCCTCCACAAATACAATATGATGCATATGATTTTGATATGCTTCAATTTCTTCTCATGGTTGTGTGTTTAGTTTGTGTTTGTTTTAGGTAATTCATTGAAGTTGTTAATATGTTGGTGTAAATCATTACAGTTGTTTTAACTGTAATACAATATTAGTACGATTTAAGAAAGTACCAACAGAAATTATCTTTTAATAATATAAAAAAAGTTAAATGTTTGTATTAAATATAGTTAACAAGTTCATCTGGTTCATGGATCTTTCTCATGCTATTTGGATTTGATAGACGTACACTAATTCAATTCAATATACTTGTAATGAAGTTCCCGAAATTATCGGTTTTTTTTATACCGAGAAACCTAAGGACCAAAATTTAATACTAATTCAATTTAATACGGATCAAAATTTACCTCAATAATAACGAAAAGTCAAAATGTTATAAAAAATTTGGAACAGAAGGAATAATATGTTTTAATAATGCAAGTAAGCAATTTTAATTCTAATTTGCATATCATGTGACAAACGTGTCATGTGACCGAAGGCCTAAGCACTACTCGGTTTCAATTGTTATGTTCTAAGCTCTTCATGGTATCCACAGCTTCGCTTAAAGAGGGTAATAAAGGTCCCAATGAAGATTCACAAATATAGATTTCAATACAGGAAATCAATAGGCTTGCCCAATTTACGCCAACCACATGATGCATGCCATGCACAATTCATGATCGTCCATCTATTTTCTTTTCCATGTTAAGGTTGTACCTTATATGAACCCATGGATGTAATTCACTACGGCAATACATACAACACATCACTTTCAATATTATTATTATTTCTCACTTGTCTCATCCCACATTATCAAAACACTTTGTTTTTTAATTATTATTTCAATCTTCCTTATGAGCTAAAAGTTCATGCTAGGGAGATGATGTAACCGTTTTTTGTTAAAGATTTGATTTTCATTATTAATTGTTAGACTTTATTATTCAATTGGTTGAGGTATTTGATGTTTATGTTTAAAGATTTCTTGTACTTGATCAATACGTGATTGAATCGTGAATATGATTGCTTCGAGATAAAGATTATGATTAAGAACTAATATCTATCATCGAATAATACGAACGGTTGAACAATGCCAAGAACTTGATCACTATATACTTTAATATAAGTATCATAATCTATGTATCAATTTTTACAACAACAAAAAAAAAAAAAAAAAAAAACCTTAGCCGTGGTGGTAGCCTCCTCGACCCCATGGTAATCCGCTTTTGCTCTTAGCCTCGGTAATAAATCTCTCTTGCTCAGTAACCATGTGGCTCACCGAATCTACAAGTCATTTTTTATTTTTACTTTCATTGTCATGTGTGTACGAAACTCATGTTATCAAGATCTCAGTTTCCAAAAAAATGATTTATTGAACTCTCGGTGTGCTCAAGTTATTTAGTGATTTTTCTTTTGGAGGTTACAAGCATTGGTTATTTGGCGTGATAGGTCACACATTTAACGAGTTTCTTCGGTTGACTTCTTATAGAGTTAATTATTGATCCTTCAATAATCATTCTTTGATTGATGGATATATTTATGGATTATTTCAGGATGAAAACCCATTGGAGACATCAGAGGAGGTATTACTTCATATTAAAAATCAATTGGAGATTGGAGAAGAAAAACCTTCTAAATCATCTTTCGTTAACGGGTTCATCATCACAAAATATATCGGCACTCAACACATTTACGAGTAATTCGGTTGATTAAAGAAAAATCCTTCGAGAAATTCCCATCCTTTTTTTTCTAAATAAATCATCAAAGAAATGTTTCTTAATGTTGGAAAAAAACAATAATTTTTTCGATTTACTTAAATCTACGAGAAAATGTTTCAAACAATTAAAGAAAACATACGATCCGACAAATGAAGAACAAACTTAACATAATATTTTTAATGTGAAAAATCTACCAAAATGTAGGGAGTAAAAACCCGAGATCAATCTCGAAGTCCACCTAAGTATTTCACTATCACGATCTTGGTACAAAACCAATATCCTCTAAGTACACCACCTAGAAATCACCACAATGAAATGACAACGTCTTTAATTCCACAATGATGGGATTCACATATGCATAGTGAAGATCTAATAGCAATAACAACAATAATAAGGGGAGATGGAGTGAAATCATCAAAAAATGCTTGCTGCTGTTTGGGGCTGGATTGAGAGACATACGAAACCCCGATCGATGATCCAACGTTGAATATGAAGAAGAGGATGTGGCACACACGGTGACAAAAAATGAGCGTGATCTGACCACAGATGACCCTCCGTCATGCTGATTTACTGTCACTGTGCAGACCTGTCTCTTCTTGCCTTTTCCTCCTTTTGCTCACTGTGTTGTTGCTGTTTTGTGTTGTGTCTCAATTGTTGCTATGCTGGATCTTCCGGGACTGTATAATATAAGAAACCAACACATATGGGAGACAAAACAATAACGGATGGGGCGATAAAACATGTGACACTTTGGGTTGGATAAAGCTAGTGGTCCAGCACTTACACTAGACACGACCTTATACTGAATGCCTGTCTTGAAGCTCTAGCACAGAAGACCGTAGGAAATATCAAAATTGGTCGGAGGTTGAAGATGAAGGGGTCAGTTGTCTCTGATTACTGTTATCGACTTGCATTCGGTAATGAGAACTCTTCCAATAACAAAACTCTGGACCCAAGACTTCGTCTATCTCCTTCCTTGTTTGTCTTGCTAGTCTTAGCAATAAATCTTTATTCTGTTTATAGTTTCAAGTCCCTGTTGGTGCTAAAATGATCTGATGACTAGCTTACTGTTTACTAGATTTTAAATAAAATGAAAAATATTTGGTGGCTTATTAAGAAGCATACTTTCTCACTTTTCCTGACATTGCTTTGTAGTATGATGTTCTGTTTCTGCTTCACAGTTCATTCTATGAGGGTTGTATTCATAACTGAATTACTAAAGCAGACCGAGCTAGTGTCGACAGTAGGTATTAGCTTGCTTGATACTTGTTTGTTGTATGTGATTTCTAGATCTCAAGGTCTGCTCATGGCTATGACTTAAGTTTCTGAGATTTACACTATAGGTACTGGGAACAGTAAATTCAGAGGATAACTCATTTGAAGTTTAACTGGTGTCTCTCTTTTGGTGTCTTGGCATGTCCAAGCTGTGAACATACAGGACATGCTACCACTTCAGTGTCATCTCAATCAGCGTTGTGGTTTTTAGTTAAAATAAGTTTAAGCTTTACATCATAATGATGCCTGAAACATCTTGAAACTTTGTGAATACTGTATAGAGGTATGACTCAACGTCATAAACATTGCTGATTCACATATACATCTGGCAAGTCGATGAAGTTGAGTGTAAAGGCATATTCTGGTGTGTTGTGCCCTGCATTGTTTTTCCCCGGAAAGGCATACAATTTGTAACCCTTTGTTTCTCCTATGCCTTCTGCTGGGTTTTAGCTTTTTCAGCATCAAGCTCCTTATGGAACATGAAGACGGAGTGAGTGAATTTGGGCAAACCTTTCAAAGCCGAATTGAAATTCAAACTGCTCAACTTGAGGCCAGTTTTCTCCGTATGACTAACAGCAGTCCGCAGTCAAAATGTATCTTTTGGCTTTTCTCTCCTTTCAATCTTTTGCAATTGTTTGCTGAATGACGGAAACTGTTGTTTTTCCTTATTCTTGCTGCTTCAGGAGCAGCTAAAGATGTCTGGAGTGGGTGGAATAACAGAACGGGCCGAATGAAGAAGAGCATGAAGAGAAAGGCAAAGGTCAGAAGATATCGGAGTAGTTTGTAAGCACTATTTGTCTCATCCTTCTTCAAAATAGTCCAAATGTTGTTGATTTATTATTTCATCAATTCATAGGTTTTGTGGGAACATCTTAGGCTGGTGGCGACGGAAAGTACCGTAATGGATTTCACGAATTTGTATTAGATCTGTCGAGTCAGGAAGTTGAGTTTCGGTAGGAAATAGAATTATATAAGAGTGTTGCTTGAATCAAAACATACGGGGAAGTTCATGGCCAAGGGTAAAGTAGTTCTAGATTGAATTTGTTTTTATTGAAATCACGTTTAAAGGATCAAGCAGTGGGACTGATGGCTATAAAGCAAGTGCAACTGCTCCAGGGAAATTTTTTTGGAAACCCTGGAAACATACATCGTAAGGAATCCTTGGGGAGTAAAACTAGAACCGAGTGTGATTGTTTCTATATATTTTCTGTAATCTTTTAAGAGTGAATTTGACATGATTTATCCGAGGTGTACAACTAGCTTTCAAGCAGATCATTATACCATGTAGTTAAAAACAGGGGAGGCCATTTCAGGATTCGAGTTCAACCATTGTCCTATGTTTCCATTATTGTGGGGTTTTAAGCTAAAGAACATGGTTCGGTAATCGTATCGTAATCATCGGAAGGCTCTCACTTAGACAAAGACAGGAAAGGGAAACGATTACTGATGTTTCTCATGCAGATATAACGGATCAAACTTTGTGTAAAGAGCGAGATTTTTTCCCCTTTTGAATGAATAATTCTATAAATTGCATTGCTTTATGTCCCTTCTGATATGTCCCGAAGGATTCCTGTCACTTTATGCTTTGAACAATTGTGATAGAGGGAAAAAAGATAAGGTGCTCTGCTTTGATAATGTTTCGTTCGCTTCAAGTTTTATGTCTTTCATTTATGCGTTAACTGGTTCTTGTTGAAACTAATCTATGATGCTGCTAACACTTCCGAGTATGAAACAAGTTCCTTGTGGCGAGTTCCTTAGTGCAGTAGTTCCCTTAGCTGATGTGGAGTCAAAGAAACTTAAGTCCCTCGATCCAAGTATTAGTTGAGCATATATGCTGGAAGGTTTACTGGTTTAGTTGTGCATATGAATATAGTCGAGCGAAAGTTTATGCTGCTTATTTCGCTTCTTTTTCCTGACTGGGTCTAGCTGATGTTTCAGGTATGCAAGTGCCTAAGCTTTTGGTTAATGTCGACTATTACGACAATTGAGGTGTAACCAACGACTTCTTACTTTTGTAGTCCGGCATACATTACCTGGTTTCACGAGTATAGATTAGCCTGTGAACATCATATTTCAGGCAAGTTTGTAGCTCGAACAAAGTTGAGAACACTATAATATGAGAAGTTGCTTTTTGATGGATCGATGTCGAAATCTTTTTCGTATAAAAGACCCTGAAACTCCACCGTGCCCTCAAAATTTAGTTAGTCTGTAATATACTTCAGCCTGTTAGGCGAAGTTGGGAGGGTTTTAGAGGGTTGGTTTTGGAGTAAATCAAGTGCTTCTGTTGAGATGGGAAGTTCTCATCCATCAACGAGGTGGTATAACCATTATATATACAGATCTTATCGAAAATTATCCGTGGATAGTCAATTTTTTCTAAGGATAGAAGTTATTATTTTATCAAGAAAAAACATAATTTAGATCATATCAAATTAAATATTGGCAGATTTCTATTACGATTGAATGTATATCTATGTGTTATAAATATCGATAGATTTTTACAACATTTTCAATAAGTTGAATATTATCATATCTGAATTGATCAATTTTGTTGGGAGGAATTCCACTGAAACCATTTGTTATCCAACCCACTTCAAGATCTTTACACGGTAGTGCTGAATCATATTGATATGTTGGATGATTTCGCTTAGTAATTGAAAAATTAAATTGTGTTTTGATGAAAATATTGTATTTACATCACAAATCAATTTAAGAAATATAATGTTAGGTAGATCTATCTTCGATTATTTTGAAACGAAATGAAGTAGTAATAAATTGTTTAATTTTCAATATCACGAGATTCCTTAATAAAAATGATAAAAGAGGTGGGTTCCTTTAGAAAAAAGGATAATGATCTGCAAATAACATATGGTGCATTCTTTTTACAAATTCTGCACTTACATATAATGGAAATGCTGAAAATTTATGGGAATACGTAGAACTTGCAGTATCATGTATGTGAGCTAGAATAGAATGGGAAAGAGAGTAGCAAGATGGGAATAATTTCTTCGCAGGGGAATGACGCTTGAATGGGAGGCAAAGAATCATTCAAGGCAAAGAATGCGATTCTTTGCCTGGTGGTGAATTTTTAATTATGATGATTATCATCATCTTCCTCCCACTGCACGCCTGCAGCCTTTTTTTTTTGGCACACAAAGATGGCAGAGTCTTTGGGCATGCCTAGCTGCTCCAACTCACTTCAAACGGAGTATATTACTACTCCACTTTACTAATCCACTTTATTAAGGGATAACATTTGTGATTAAGATAAGTACGCGGTTGATTCATTGTAAGGTTTGTTATTGTTTACTTGTATACTAGAATTTACTTATATGACATTTTATGCGAATGGGTGTTTATTGTTTTACTATTTATATGACATTACATTCATAAATTAATAATCGATGAACTCACATTATCATATTTGTGGAGATGGTTTTAAGGTTCATTATTTCAACTGATGGAAAAATCTTTGTTCGTTAATCTAATGTGTTGATTGTCAAATTTAGTGTTCCGAGTAAAGTTTCCTCAAGTTAGGAATTGTAAAATCGATTTTTAACTCAAGAATTAAATTACTATTGAGAATGGAAAAAAAAAATATTTTATCTTGTGAAAGAACTTGAGAAGGTTTTTATTGCATTTATGAAAGAGTTTGTAAAGTTCATTGTGATATGTTTTTTTTATTAGTAAACATTATCATCATTACAATGAGAAAGGAAAATGAAAATGTTGAATGTTGAAGATGAAGCAAAAAAGTATTGAAGAGCATTTGATAAGGATCAATAAAAAAAGAAAGCTTATATTTGTATCATATATTTATTTATATTACATTTGAAAAAGAATTTGACAAATTTTTTAAATTTATTTAAACAATACCATTATTAAAATGAGATTAGAAAATAAAAATGTTGAATATTGAAGATGAAACGAAAAAATAATGAAAAATTTTTAACAAACACTACCACTATTAAAATGAGGAAATAAAATAAAAATGTAGAATGTTGAAGATGAAACAAAAAAATAATGAAAAACTTTTAACAAACACTACCACTATTAAAATGAGAAAAGAAAATTAAAATGTAGAATGTTGAAGATGAAACAAAAAAATAATGAAAAACTTTTAACAAACACTACCACTATTAAAATAAGAAAAGAAAATTAAAATGTAGAATGTTAAAGATGAAACGAGAAAATAATGAAGAGTATTTAATAAGAACCAACAAACAAAAAACTATATTTATATTATATATTTATAGTGATGTGAGGATTAGGTTTGGAATTGAGGTAGCGATCGAAAGTATGGGGATTTGGCTTAGAAGGT
>LIEC01006169.1:0-11131 GCA_001925005.1 Drosera capensis
CTCCATCCCACCCCACACACACAAAAAAGAAAAAATCAACTTATTTTATAATTCTAGATAATATTGAAGTAATAATTAGTTTAAATCATTTGAATAACCGTCTCCGTAGGATCGACTCTTACTTACATTGCTACATTCATTTAATTAATTACTAGAGAGCATGAGTGAGTGAACTTAAACACTAATTTTGTACGTCACGAAACAGACGTATTAGATACTGATCACAAATTAATACACAACTCCCATGAGTTACTTATCTACGAATAATAAAAATAGTTAACAGGAGATTACAGTGGAACATTTACATGCATATCAATCCTGCAAGATAGCAACGACCATCCTACTATTCCAAGTGAACATGCATATCATTCCTGC
Organism: Drosera capensis; assembly: GCA_001925005.1. NCBI lineage: Eukaryota > Viridiplantae > Streptophyta > Magnoliopsida > Caryophyllales > Droseraceae > Drosera > Drosera capensis. Next base: position 376 of record LIEC01006169.1, read on the forward strand.
TAGCATGTCCCAGCAACTACTGGCAAAAAACGTGTTACAGATCCATGATCATCTTCACGCATCTTTCAAGTTCCTTCACTGCAACTTTACCTTAAAAATAACAACAAACAAATCGTTACAAAGATAGGTGCAATGTCAAAGAGATACATGAACAACTCAAGTTAAAGCATAAACAAGTTCAGCAGGTGTCTCTGATTTGTATAGCTTGAAATAACAGAAAATCTGCAGATACATAGCTGATTCTCTGCAAGATGAGGCAAAAAGAGGAGCCCTGGATGAAGAGGTTTAACACATATCTCATAGAATAACAAAAAGGAAGATCAAAATTGTACAATGTGCTGGTGAACAGTTGGCTACCAATAGGGGAAAAATAATTCTTTTAAGCTAGGCGAGGGTTGGTTTGGTATCCAAAAGTAAATCAAGCTTTGAAATCCAGGAAAATAAAAAAGAAAATACCACGTGAATAAGCTTGTACAAAGAGTTCAGTTTCTTTCAATCATTTTTCGGATGGTCAGCCCACATCTATGCATTTGATGCATAAGGCTAATCAAGTTGGATAATATTGGACAACAAGCAAAGATAATCAAGAAACTGAGTTGCATGTCGATACAATGAAAAGAAAAACAATTTTTCCAGGTATCAGTACATGCTTCCACTATTGCTGCTACATATCACAAGGTATATACTTAAAATCACCAATTATAAATCCCAAAATCAATTTTTACTCGAAAATTTCAGGTTCAATTAATATATTGAGTCAAACCAGTTTGAGCTATGTGACAGAAGCACGACAGCAAAGATACTGAGCATCAAAGAACCAAAAGGAGCATACTGAAGATGTCTAAGCGATGCATACTTTCCTGATCACCCCTGCTGGCCCAGATTCCGAAGACTGATTTCTTGGGGCAGAAGGCGATACTTGATATCTAATTCTTCGAAAATCTTCTTCAATTCTAAAACAAGTTCGGATCTCCTCCTGTTTTTCTCTGCAAGTTCCTGGAAATTCATGGTGTGATTGACAAATAGGGCCATCTTGATCTTATTAATATCTTCTATCTCTTTCACCACAACATTATGCTGAGGATGCCAAAAGGTGGGATTTTGCTCCAGAAACCTGAAGTCAGAAGCAAGTGAAAAGAATGAGTGCTCAATCATTATTCACATCAGCACAAGGCAAAAACATTTAACGACAAGCAGGATAAGTCCAGGAATAAATTATCGATAATAGACTGGGGCTAATTTTTGCATGTCTGTAGAACCAGCTTGACATCACATACTTTCTTATTCTGTTCTTCAGTTCCCCAATCTTCAGCAATGGAGTGTTAAAATCGATTGAGAACTCCAATTTATCACTTTGATCCGGGCTTCTGTAGTAGTTGCCAATGGCTTTAGTAGCCAACACTGAATTTGGGAAGTAAACTTTTTCATTGTCCGGTCTCAAAAACACTGTAGTTAGGATGTTCATCTCTTCGACTACCATCTGAAAGAATGCAAGAACGTAAGACCTTCCTGGGATATAGGTGGACATGAATTCATGGTGTGCATTAGTAAGGAGATGGTACCGAGACTCCATCTAGGACGCAACGGTCACCAACATCAAAGGGATGCATTATGAAGACAAATATGATTGCCTCAAATATGGTCTTGCAAGTGTTTCCAAATATAAACGCGGCCACCACAAGTTGGGATGACATTACGACAATCAATTTTGTAGTTGCGATCTCTGTTAGAAGAAGCCATATTACAATGATCATGACTATCAGAATCCCCATCACAAGGTTGTCCAACTGCCTCACTGCAGTTTTATTGTCATTCAAAGCATGTTTCAGTGCCAGCCGATCTTTGTACACTTTTACCTGATACACACCAAAAATACATTATGTATCGATCCTCCTACAGGTAGAAGTAATGCAAACTCTTTTCTCTAGATCAGTGTACACAAAAGAAACACAATGAGATAAAAAAGAGAAAGAAAAAAGAAACACATGAGAGCCTTCAAACATAGGTAAGACTTATTTCTACATGGAGGGAAGAAAACGACATGAAGGACATGTTTCGACAGGCATTCCAAGAATTGTTAATACAAATCCTTAAACAAATTTGTATATTATTCTTGTAATTCACATTATGTAAGTAGGAAAATATAGAATACTATTGATAACTACATACGTCTATTTTAAATCATATTGAAAATAAAAACATTATGACTTCAAGGTAATGATGAATGCATATATACCTGCAAAGAGGGGAAAAAATCTGTACAGACAGACAAACCAACAAGACATGGTACTGAAACCACCTCGGGAATGAGACCGTGCCCTAGCAATATACCTATCTTACAGAACAAAACGAACAAGCAAATCTCTGAGCTACACTACCATGCTGTATTCTACCTAGAACACTAACTACTCAGTAGTCAATACAAAATGTGTGCCTTCGTCAAATACACGTCATGTCATGCCCCTACGACAGCTACCAATGACCATGCACCATTAGATCCGCAAACCCCAATGCACTGATCCACACAGTATACCATTTATCCCGTAGCTGCTCCACGGCCGCACTGTCAGCCAACCAATCAACTCTAACCAAGACATATCCGACACATCCAGTCCACAATAAAAGGCCCAGAAGGAGAGTAAGGGCGAATAACGTGGCATCCAGAAAATAAATAATCATGAGAATCAGATACCTCCGGATAGAAAACACGTACCCCAGCTGCACTCCTAATCTGTATCAGGCGATCCTAAGTGCAGAGCCTCTGTCTCACTGCAACCTATCCAATGAATGCGTGATCCGGTATATGTCTGGTGAACCATAAAAGGGGATGTCATGCCACTCTATCAGCTCTATATCTCAGACAATCCCATGCAGAGGAAGTGGTGAACTGAAGAGAAGAACGAGGCGTCCATCGGAATGTCAGTCCCCCCACTAATGCTCGGCAAGCATCCCTAGTACAGGATAGGGTAGGCAATCTCCACTGGCCATCAACCGCAAACACCCCAATCATACACTCCCTCAGAGTCCGACTACAATATATCTGAGAATTAGGTACCAAACGATACAAGAGACCCGAGTCATATCAATAATCATAGCATAAGGATATGCACCTTCCATCCCCTACATCCCATCGCATCAACTACTGAACATAAGTCCAGAGCTGCAACAACTTCCTCCAAGTCCTGGAACTTTGCTGGGGAACCCTCAGAGTCCAAACAAGCTTGGATCCTAAGAGGTTATCCTTGACCCATTGAGCCCATAAAGTATCTTCTGTCAACAAATGCCATATGTGCTTCACCATAACTACAGTTTTCCACTCCACCAGTCTGAATACCCAACCTGCCCTCCTCTAACGGCAAACATACCCCTACCAAGGAGCGGGCCGCACCAAAGGAAACGTCTGAATATCCCCTCAATCTCATCCAACACACTCCTAGGTAACATACACATTCTCATCCAATAAATCTGCATAGGCATCAGAACAGAAAGAGTGAACAGTGCCCTCCCAACAAAAGATCGACACGGATTGTCAAAAGACTTGGTCTGAGCTATCATTCTCTCCAACAATGAATGACAATCCCGGACTCGAAGTCTAGTGAATATGAGAGGCACTCCAAAGTAACGCATCGGAAAGGACCCCACCTGAAAACCCCACAGATCAACTATCTTTTGATATTCCGGTTTGAACGGATCGGCAAAAAAATAAATATATCAGACTTCACCCTATTGGCAATCAACCTAGACATCGACTGAAAAACCAACTAACCATCTTACAACAACCTTGTCGCCCTCATACACCCCTTACACAGCAGAAATATGTCATGCGTAAAAAACAGGTGAGATAGGGACTAGCTCCGACATCTCCAATGGAACCAAATATCAGGATAATTCGTGTTAGGATCGAATCACACACACGATTAAACAATAAATGAGAAGAGACCAAATTTACGTGGATAAACCCTCAATGGGAAGAAAAATCCCGACCGTTAACCAGATCCACTATTGAGAAAAGATTACACACGAGTACAACAAGTTCGGCAACCTAGGTTCATATTCATAGGCACAAAATTAAAACCCTAATTTAATTGACAAAAAGTAACAAGATTTAAAGCAAATCAAATCTTTCAAGATAACACGCCGCACGGGTCGTGCACATAACGCACGACCACAAGGAGCCCATGCTCAGAAACTCCTTGAATGGCACCGCCCACAGCCATGCTCATGCTACACGGCCCGTGCCAAGCCTTTTCGTCCAACTCCTTGTTCCATAGCAAATCAGGATCACACCTCATCAAATCTCCCACTTAGAACTGATTCCCAAACCATCAACTCAACATAACACTCGTAGACGACCTCATGCTAACCTCACGTAGCAACTGAAGTGGTAGAAGCTATTGAAGCTAACAACTTCCTTCACTCAAAGTTCCTTGACCTCTTAATCAATTATTGACCTCTACTGTGCGACATATCAGCACCATTAGTACTAGAGCTAGAGGAGAACACACTCCTCGAACCGTGCCTTAGGTTCATACATCGATGTCTTTCCACAAACTTGCTCGTGTAAACATGTCTAGGAAACTCTTCACACTCAACATTTTTTCTCAACCAATAATTGTTGCCTCTACTATGCATTTCTTTTTTCACAAGTTGCACTCACTTCACAATCTCGCTCTACGACTACTCTTGATCCTGGAACCCTTTGTGGGCACCATTACGAGAACTTAGCAACTTTAAACTCCTACTACTCCACTGTATTTATCTGTCTCACCAACCAACACAATGTGGTTGTTAACCTTTCGAGCCTTCATAATCACCAAGTGCCTCGACGGACCCTCATGTCTTCTTCTCGAACTGATACCCTGCAGTTTTTGGAAATAATTTGACCAACTGAAATAAGATTTTTCCTCAAATCCGAGATATGCCTTGCATCCCCAAGGATACGAACAACACCGTTAAACATCTTCACTTTGACAATACGAATTTCAGTAACTTCAAAAACCGCATCATTGCCCATCAACAAAGAACCTCCATAGGACTCAAACATATTAAATAAACTCCTATCAGAAGTAGCATGACACACAGCACCAAAACCAAAATCCAAGAGTTGCACTTGGATCTATATGACAGAATTAATGCTTCAACATCACTAGAGGACCCAACCATGTTCTTACCTTCGTCTTATTTGTCTTCACCCTTCTTAAATGTTGGACATATGTATATCACATGGCCCTTCAAACCACAATTATAACACGCGATCTTTCTCCCATAGCCACCCTTCGACTGAGCACGATCCCCCTACCTTGTCCATTGCCTCTCCTTGAAGATCTACCATATTCTTTAACATTTAAAACACCTTCAAAACTTTCAAAAAATGAGGAACTTTTTCGTCGTGTATCCTCATTCAAAAGAATACAAACGATGTTATCAAACTTGAGTTTATTCCCACCTGACGAATTATTGATAGTCATCACAAGATCAACACCTCGTCATCATACTTGATTCCAACGGATTCCAATTGACTTGTCGCTGTGTTGAAATCGTTCACATGATCAGTCATTGATTTTTATTCATTTATCTTCATATTAAACAAGTGTTTCATGAGAAATACTTTATTCGTCATTGAAGGCTTCTCATACATACTTGACAACGCCTTCATCAAACCTACTGTGATTTTCTCATTGGAGATGTTGAAGGCTACCGTCGACAACAAAGAGAGTCAAATCGCACCCAACGTTTTGCGATTCAATAACTCCTCCCACTTCTTTTGACCCATATTAGCATGCTAGTCCTTCTCACCTTCCAGCAATAGATAAAAATATTTCTAATAAAGGTAGTCATCCATTTGCATCTTCAAAATTTGAAAGTTTGTCCCATCAAACTCTTCGATCACGATCTTTCTGTCATCTGCCATCGCTCCCACTTAATTAGAGAGCATCAAATGAAAAACTTAGAGATCTGGAACAAAACCAGATAGGTTATGAGTGAAGTGGGTGAATGAGTATTATTTGAGAGGTATAAGTGTATGAGAAGTGTAAAATAAGTAGACATGGTCATGGGGATGGAAAAATCTACTTGGGGTTAGGGATTTTTTGAAGCAATATGCAGAATTGGATGAAGCTGGATCTGATAGATAGGTTGATAATGTAAGTGAGATCTCATCTCATGTTGCTTATAAGATCCTCATGCAACAGCGCTTACCTCAGAAGGTTTATTAGTGGAGGTCTTTGTGGCATTCTGATGTTGTTCCTCGACATCGATTCATATGTTTGTTGTGATAAAGGATAAGCTGCGAACTAAAGAGATACTATGCCATATGGGTATTATAGATGATGATGCTTGCCCTTTCTTCTCGAAGGAACCTAAAACCTGCTGTAGCACATAACGAAACTGCGATGCCATTGGCTACAAATTGAAGTGTCATTGACATTGAACGGAGTTTTCCGTAACATCAACTACTCATAAATAATCCCACGATATGGTTGATCATTAATTCAACTTTGATCAATTTCTATTCAATCTGTTTATCTAACATATAGCGATAGAGAATAGTTAGTCATTTTGATCCGTTATGATTTTGATTTGTCATCTCGATTAGTCAATCTATCTATCTATTTATTGCTTTAATGGATACAACCAAATTTGTAGCATAAATCACTGGTTGCAGGTAAGGTTGAATGTAGGCTTTTGTTATTGACATATGATCATGAGATTCATACAGCTATGGAAAAACAATATACATAAGTGTTTGGATTGTTATTGAGCTTCAAGTCAAGGCTGGAAAAAAGAAAAGAACATATGAAAGGCTAGAGATTGCTTATAACAAATTTCCCTACTGCTATCATAACAAAGAATGAAAATAGCGGAAAACAAAGGTTCACCTCAACACATAAACTAGACGATTGACACACAGGAGAATGCCAAAATGAGCTTTTCAGACATATCACTAGCGAGTACCAAATCATCTGGACAAGCTTAGCCATACCAAAAGCAGCTGCAGATGCAATGGCTCCAATCAGGCAAATTTCGATAGCACTCTTGATAGGCTTGTTACCTGTGAAGTGACCTTTGATGTAACCAAAGATCAAGAGCGCGATCAATGTTATGCCGACGGATACAATGACGACCTTTTGGACATGAGAAATGAACATGTATTTATTGGAACAAGGAGGACCTATAATGGTGAAGTGTGGCTTAAGTGACTTAATTGGTGCCAAATTCGTTGTAGAGCGATATATTGATTCCATACTTGTATTTCTTATAATCCAATCTAGCCTAATCACTTGGCTGATGATCAGCTGAGTAAGAGGGCTACCCATGCAGTTTCAGCTGCTTTACTGTTCCAACTGTTGTCAATATGATGTATCTCTCATATGGAATAAAAAAGATTTCATAAGTCAATGATTTAGTAAAGATTAATGCACCAGTGCAAGCTCTCTTGGCATCCATTCCATCTGTATCATTCAGAATCTATAAATCAAACTAAAAGGTTCAGTTTTTTCTATTTATGCTGCTTATTCTGATTATGCTGATTGTGTTGTGTGTGCTGTGCTGCAAGTAGTGTCAGTGCTGTTTAAGGATGTAAAGTCTAAGAATGATTGAATCGTGCTATGAATAATTCGAAATTTGAAACTCGGATTGAATAAGGTGTTAGTTATGACCTTATTATTATATGGAAATTGTTTCCAAAGATATAAAGCCTAGAGACTAAATCTCTTCTTAAAGAGGTGAGCAAGTAACTTGGCTATATTGAAAATGCTAAGTTGATTGGATAAAGTTTTGGTTAGAATTTAACAATGCAAAAGTGATAAAGACTTAATAATCTAAGATTATATTCCACATGAGTTACTTTGTGGTGATTCAACAACCATGCTGATTGATTGTTGAAAGGATCTTGATCACCAAACTTTGATAACGAAGATGATCCGCGAAAATCTCCGATCTCGTGAATCCCTAATTCAATCGATTAGGATTTTTAATCACTCTCTCACTTTATGTGATCAATCAACCTGTCGTTCTGATACCACTTGTTAGCATTGAATCACACACACGATTAAACAATAAAGAAAAAATTACACATAAGCACAGGAATTCTACGACCTAGATTCATATTTATAAAACAAATTAAAACCCTAATTTAATTGGCTAAAAATAACAAGATTAAAAATAAATCAAATCTTCCTACATAACACGCCGCACGGGCGTGCATATCAAGCACGGCCACAAGGTGCCCGTGCTCAGAAACACCTCAAATGGCACCGGGCACGGTTGTGCCCATCGTGTACCAGCCATACCAAGCCTCTTCGTCCAACTCCTTGTTCCATAGCAAATCAGGACAACACCTCATCAACTCAAATGTCGAGTTAGAATAAAAGAGGATATCCATTGCAAGAATAAAATAAGAAGGTGTTAGAGGATCACTTTGCCATAGGCTCCAACTGTTCCCGATGTATCCCTTCAGCTCCCCATCAATAGACATAGAGAACACACGTGAAGTGATATACGGTATAATCTAGCAGATAACTCTCTTTGGCACGCGATAGGTAAATAAGCAATGGAATAAGAAATCCCAATCTAGAGAATCATATGCTGGGGTGTGGTCCACCTTCGTGGAGAAGAGGAGAATGTGTGTTTTTTGGGCGATTAGTTATCCGGAGGTTTCGATTTATTTGTGCTTAAATATTTTATTTGAACCAATTAGAATTTAGGAAGTTAAGGTTATTATGTGGGTCTATAAATAGCTCTTATGACAACAATATTTGTATCTCAGTTTTCTCTCAATAGTGGATCTCGTTGACGGCCGTGGGTTTTTCTTCGACTTGAGGGTTTTCCCACGTAAATTTAGTATCGCTTCTTGTTTATTACTTAATCCTTGTGTGATTCGATCCTAACATCATAGGCCTTCTCTAAATCAACCTTGATAGCACAACGTGGATAAGGATCAAGGTGATAATCTCTCATGAGCTCTTGCATCAACAACAAATTGTCTCCAATCCTCCTCTTTTTATAAAGGCACTCTGAAACAGACTAAGCACTATTGATACGTGAGGCATCAATCTGTTGGCTAAGATATGTAGATTATATTGTCATTTTATCTTTGTCGATGTTCAATCTCCTATTTGTTGCCTCTTTTGATCGTTCCAAATTGCTTTATAAAAGTTATTAAAGATCATGGAGATCTTGTCGACAAAAGACAGTGTTCTTATCGGACATTAAAAATGAAAATCCTCTTTTGCATTAACTTGCAAAGTGAAAATTGCATATATTGCCTCTATTGATGTTTCAGTTCTTTACTTGAAAAATTATTCTCTTTGTTGCATCGGTGTGTTTTCTTTTATCTTACAATTTGAATTACGTTATTGCATGAGCAGGTCAATCTCGTAACACGTGACGAAAGATTCAAATTTGTTATTTGTATTGTGACATGAAATATATTCTTTCTCATTACTGACTTTCGCAAACTTAGCTGAAGATAATCAATTAGATTACACTGCTAATCTATGACCAACATTCCTTTCCTGCTGATTGCCATAGAAAATACTACTGCATGAAAACGACGACAACAATGTGGTCTGATTCAGATAACAGTCAAAAGGGTAGTAAAACTACCTCCACCAGTTAATGTGAAAGTTCGACTCAGAGTTCTATGGTCGATGTCACCATGGATTGTAGGAAGATTTCCAAATCCAACAAGCTATAAAAACCCTAAGTAGCTTTATTGGATTTATACTCTGGTTATGATGCAATGTCTTTGGGTTATGCTATGGAGCATTCTTAGTCTTATGTGGTGCAAACCTTGTCATGGGTAGCCTCATGCATGTCATACGATTTTCCATGATCAATCTTATGCAGATGTACTCTCCCAACAGACTATCTATTCTAAATTAGGAAAGACAATATCTTATAGATTTACTACCATAATTTATTTTTCTAACCCTATATTTATGAAAGCACCTCATTACTTATTGTTGGATACTATGGTTGGACAATACTCAAAGCATCTTAATGCTGAAGATACTTTTGATTTTGAAATCTACATTAATCATATTCCATTGGGCTACTATGACCACAAGTTCACGTATTGTCATCACATCTTTAAGGGTTAGCTTACAATTGTAAGTTGATTTGTTTTGGATGCATGGAGAGATTGCTCATGTAATTATGATGTAATTATGAAACCAATAAACCTAATTAAACAAGACTAATTTCTATCTTGCACAATACACAGCCATTTTCTTTATATTATCTAATGTTTGTTTTTGTTGTCAGTGGACGGAAGGTAGCGAATCCAAATGCCTATTTTATTGGGAAATAATAGTTGTTATTCAAAGATGTTGATAATAAGTAATTTGTTTCGAATTATGTAGTTATTTTGTGCAATTATTTTCAATGTTGAACAAGAAATTATTTCCGAATGGCATAAACCCATATGGAGAAGGTGAAGAGAGTCTAAACACAATAAGTTCAAAGTTTATATTTGAAGATCTAATATAAATTAAACCTAGTGAAATTGATTAAACCATGTAAAATTACCATAATTACCATAGATGGCAACTCATCTTTGTGACATCTCATCCTTTGGACAAACCACGAAATTCAGTTGTGTGGTTAGACCGTTGGATTGTTAAACCAACGGTTGAAATTAAAAATACATTTTAACATTAATTAAAAAAAGAAAGAGGTTTTAATCTCAACCATTCATTTTTCAATCCAATGCATTGGTTTCTGTAGATTGTATATATATATATATATATACCCT
>LIEC01006169.1:11151-49578 GCA_001925005.1 Drosera capensis
ATCAATGAAAAATGTGTCTCTCACTTTTCTAACTCTTTCAACAAGGTATTAAAGCCAAAACCCTAGCCGTCTCCTTCTCCCATCTCCACACAAACTGCCGCCACCGCCAGCCAGCTTCCGACCACCGTCGCCACCAATCGTTCAACCAACAAGGGCCTGTTCGTTCTTCTCCCTCCTCCTTCCCTGTTCGTCGCGACTTGAACCTTTACCCGACAATTTGTGGTTTGGAGAAGAAGCGTTCTTCGTAGCTACAGCGCCCAGCTATAGTACTGCGTCGTTGAAGTTCTTCCTGGTTAGCGGAATCCTCGTCGAATCCGAGGTCGGGGACTGCTTTATCGATCTTCCCAGATACGGCGCCTCCATCCATGGCTAAATTATGGACGAAAACAAGAAATTTTTTGGGCAATTTTTTGGTCCTATTCAAGATAAGTTAGCCCATCGTGCATCTTAATATGTTTTTGCTAGGTATTCTAGCACACAAAAGGGGTGTGTGCGCTATTCTTCTGAGACAAGGAAAACTACTATATAAGCCGATGTGACTTTCCTTGAACAAGTACCATACTTTACTTCTTCGGGATGTTTTTCTGTTCTTCCCCTTCTTCAAATCCACTTCCTCAACCTATTATTGGTGAGGTAGATCCACCTCCTGCTCTTGCTTCTGCATCTGCTCCTGCTCCGCTTCGGACCTAAACTCGAAGGATGAAGCAGACAATTGATAAAATAATTTCTGCAGCTTCTCACTCTCCACCCATGACGTCTGCTCCGGATGATCTACACATTGCCCTTCATAAGAACCCTCATACTTGTACTTTACATCCCATTGCTAATTTTGTTATTGTATCATCGTCTCACCCCTTCTCTTCGAAAGTTTGCATATGGTTTGTCATCTATTTCTGCTCCTACTTCAGTGAGAAAGGCACTTGCACAATCCCAACGGGTCAGTTACAAAATTAAAGGCTCGTCTTGTTGCCAGAGGATTTACCAACAGCAGGGTATTGATTATGATTAGGCATTCTCTCCGGTAGCCAAACTCAATACTATTCGTGTGCTTGTCTCACTTGTTGTGCACCGTTCATGGCCATTGTACGAGGTTGACATAAAGAATGTCTTTTTGCATGGTGACTTGACAGAGACTCTTTACATGCTTCAGCCTCCTGGGTATGAGACTACGGGGGAGAACCATGTGTGTCGCCTCTGAAAGTCACTGTATGGTCTCAAACAATCTCCACGAGCATGGTTTGAGAAATTCAGTAAGGTTGTACAGGTCATTGGATTCTCCAAGAGCTCTGCAGATTCTTCACTATTTGTTCATCGACGTTCTCAAGGGACTGTGATACTACTTGTTTACGTGGATAACATTATCAATACTGGGGATGATACAACTGGAATTGTCAAGGTGAAAACTAATCTCTCAAAACAGTTTCATACCAAAGATCTGGGTACTCTCAAATACTTTCTAGGAATTGAGGTTGCTAAGCAGGGAAAGTCTCTTCTTCTAAATCAGAGGAAATACTACTTAGATCTACTAAAAGAGTCAGGATTCTTTGGGTGTAAACCAGTTGACACTCTAATGGAACAAAATCTTAAGCTTTCCAACTTTACTGATAAGTTAGACATTATTATTCCAAATCCAAACATGTATCGGAGACTTATTGACAAACTTATATATTTGATTGTGACCCGACCGGATATATCTTTCGCAGTGAGCTTAGTCAGCCAGTTCACGCATACTCCAAGAAAGTCTCATGTTAAAGCTGTTGAGCACATTTTGAGATATTTGAAGAAGTCTCCTGGTCAGGGCCTCCTCTATAGACATACAGCTACCCCCTCTCTCACAGTATATACTGATGCTGATTATGCTGGGTCTCCTGATGACAGAAGTTCCACCAGTTGCTATTGTACATAGTTTAGTGAAAATCTAATTACATGGCGAGCCAAGAAACAAACGGTTGTACCTCATTCCTCAGCCGAAACAGAATATAGAGCTATGGCTCTAGCTACTTCTGAGTTGACTTGGCTTGAAAGCCTCCTATCTGAACTCGTTGTTCAATTACCTAGTCCTCCAACTCTCTAATGTGATAATAAGACTGTCATCCACATTGCTGAGAATCCAGTCTTCCATGAGAGAACCAAGCACATAGAGGTTGACTGTCATTTTATACGTGAAAAGGTTCAACAGATGACAATCCGGCTGCAGCATGTATCAACTGGTGATCAAATTACAGATATATTCACACAAGCCTTACCTCGACTTCTTCACTGTCATTTCACCTCCAAACTGGGCTTATTAGATATATATGCTTCAGTTTGCGGGGAAGTGTAGATTGTGTGTGTGTATATATATACCTTTGTTAGCAATGAAAAATGCGTCTCTCACTTTTCTAACTCTTTCAACAGTCTCCAATGCAATGGTTTCTCAACATCAATTTGTATGAAGTCCTGATTGTGGTTTTATCATGCAACAAGTTATCTTTCTTATTTGATATTTTATCATATCTTTGATTGTGGTATCCAATGCATTAATTTCTCAACGTAAATTTGTACGAAAACTCATTCTAAAAAGGGTGAATTCTTTATACGTACCCTTTTGAAGTTCTAATTATACAAAAATACCCCATCCTAATTTCATTCCCATTAAGTACTCCATTATCAATTAAAAGATTATCTTCTCCGAATATAATTATTACATCCAAATTTTACTTTCCTAAAATTCATTTTTTAATCAAATATTAACTTTCCAATGATGATGACACCACCATGATACCAAGTCCCTAAACACCACCACGGCCCTCGACGCCGCCACCACGATACTAGGATGGCATACTGATTACTGAAATTGACGTACAGATTACTATAGTTAGATGTGCATATTCTCGCATGCTGACTAGTATGTCCATCATTGTGTCCTCAACAAACACCACCATTGTCACTTTCTCGGGAGTCATGTCCGGATTTTTCTAGTATGCCTAAGCAAAGCAATTCGACATCACCATTGCCATCAACTGGAATCAATGCCTACGATAAAAACACAACAACAGCTCGGATTGGGAGTTACAGAATTCGAACTCGTGACCTCACTGTTACACCTGCTCTGATATCATATCGTGGAACCAACTCTATCAAAAAATCTGAACTGATGGTAGTATACCTATTATATTATTTGTATCTCAACAAAACTAAATCAATTTTTTTAAAAGAAGCAAATGCATATTCAAATTTAAACAAAAAATTAAAAACAAAAAAGGTTTAAGGTATTTATTGGGTATTTTTTTGTTAGGAGGTATCTCTGGTAAATTTTTCCTTCTAAAAATAACACAAACTTGAAATGATTGATAAAAAATAAATTAGAAAAATAAGTTTCTAATGAATCAAGATTAGGTTTTAGAAAATATTACCCAACCATAACTAGGTGATTTTTTCTTTTTCAATTTTTCCAAAAAAAAAAACCTGATTTCTCTTCGTCATAAAAACTAATTTTCAATGTATTACAAATCCAACCATTTTAAGAACTTTTTAAAATATTTTAAAATCAACAATTTCATTCCAACTTAACTAATCAAACAATCTCTTACTATATCCCTTTTCAAAATCATACTCCCTCCATCCTAATATCAATATTACACTTTGATTGTGCCGCACTTGTCGATATGAAGTTTGACTCACATATCAAACATCATTTTTCATAAAATTAACGTGAAACACTAATAATAGAAATGGCAATGACGCAACTTTTTTACATCGTTAAGAAGAAAAAAAAAGAACTCCTTAAAATGTGCGTAAAAATAGTTTTTGAAAAAAATGCTATGTTTATTTTGGGATGGAAGGAGTACTTGCGATCCAAATGAAGCATGATTCTAGATAGTGGATATTGAATAGCGGATAGCGAAACATATCGGATAAAAGATAGCAGATAGCATACGATATATCGAGGCTATGATCGAAAATATTATACTTAAACATTTATCCCTAATGGTAGGATGATTAGGCTATCATTACACAAACCTAACAAGAACGGTAAAGATACTCGCAAGTTCAAAACACGAAGTCAGTAAAAATGATTCACTTACCACCCACTTCGCAAAAGCTTTGAGAGTTGTCTTCTCTGTTTCATTCACTTCAAATAGCGGAAACAAGAGATCTACCTCCTCCCAAATCAAGAACCTGTGCAGATCATCCCTATCGATGTAGCTTGTATCACAGAATAAAAAAAATTAGTTTAACAGCGAAAAACATGGAGTCGAGCTATAAATTAAGGAGGAAAGCAACTGCTAACTTACGACTGATCATCTTTGTCTTGGATAACATTTTCGAATATCCTAACAGCAGTTGCAATAGCTTGTTCCTCGCTCGTTATCTCGTCATCATCCAATTCAACACCTCCTTCAACCATATCTTCATCAAGCATGCCAGACATTGTTGACAGCCCAGAATTAGATACCACATCGACCAACAACTGTAAAGTCCAGCTAGGCACCTTATCTTGTTTCATCTGGTGAAGCTTTGCAATATCGACCGCCTTATTCTCTTTGTGTCCCTTCACATTTTCCACAAAGCTCACCTGCCCAACCTGACTTTCCTTCCTAGTAACCATATGAGCCAATTCCACAACAGGCCTCCCAGAAAGTGTCTGGAGAACATAATGATGGAACACTGATTCTTGAATCCTATCAAAGAATCTGTTCAAATGGCATGATGAGGCCAATAACTTAAGCAATGCAGTCTTAACCAACCAAAGGAAAGCACCGATCACCAGAGAAACGATACTCCACGTGACGAAATCAAGGATATTCCTCGTCTTACGAGATTGAGATATGTTGTCGGGTTTGATAAACAGTCCCCAAGTGGCAAGAACAACACTAAGCCAAATAAACACCTCGACGGAAGTCTTCAATCCATGAGTAAAATAAACCACGTGCTTCTTCAAGAGAAATTTCCACTCAATCAAGAACACAATTACATGAACAATCCAGTGAGTCACCAACATCCCAGAAAAGATAACCAACAATAGCAAGAACCATTTCCAAATCTCTAACCCGAAAAGTACGTATCTTTTCCACCCTTTCACCGTCAAGCTAGACACCAAGCACCCCAACAAACACAAGAAAACAGCCAACTCAATCAGCAGCTTCACGGTCATCCTCTTCTTATCCCTCGCGCTTAACTGAGCCGTCACTCTCTCGTACACCTCCTTTTCATCCGGCCTAATCCCATCCTTACTTTTCTTTCCTGACGCGAATGAAACCTGTCTGCTACAAGCTCCTCCAAAGCTGCCATCCCGTGATGATAACCCCCCAGGCGACCCTGAAGTAAAACCAAAAGGCACAGCGGACTCAATGGGAAACTCGGGCTCGCCGAATCGAGACTTGGGTTTCGATTTGAACGTCGTTCGACGGGTTAGAGTCGGGTATCTTGGGATCTTTGGAGGCTTATTAGTGCTTGAACTGGTAATGACCGTGATATCGGGAGATGGGCAATTCTTGGACTTTGCTATTTCAGATTCATTGGCCGATTCAGTTATCTGAATGCAAACCGATTCAGTGGCTAAGGGTTTAGTGGGAGAGTCATGGACTATGCTGCCCATTGCTTATGATAACAGAATAATGGTGTTTCAAGAGTTGGGGTTAACAAATTGAAGGAGAAATTGTGGGAAGGGGTTTGGTTTATTGGGCATTGAAAATGGCGAAGTGAGACATGACCGATGAAGGGGGTTTGGCAAGAGGAGGGTGCAGATTAAGGAGGAGGAAGAGGGAGTGAGGAGCAAAGATTTCAAAACTTATTGCCCGACAGAAAGGGATGGAGGGGGCCCTTTATTAATATGGAAATTTATTTCGGGTTCTGTACTTTCGATGAAGACTGTGATAAGTGCCCTCGGACGTATTGAGGCGCAAAGATTTCAAAACTTATTAATGAAAGGGGCCTTTATTAGTATGAAAATTTATTTCGGGTTTTTTACTCTCGATGAAGACTATGATTAGTGCCCTCTGAGCCTTTTCCTGTCGTCGATGTCATTCTTCTGAGTCTTAAACTCAGCTCTGGTGATGGTTTTCGAGTGGAGGTTAAACTCATCGCTGGCGTAACGGGAAAGCAGATTCGATTTTCCGATCGTCAAGTTTCCGATGATGACCATCAAGAAGAGGCAATGCTCAACGATGATCGACGAAAAGGAGGGTTCGGGGAGCGGAGAGGTTTGATGGGAGAATGGTGAGGTGAGATGATCAAAGCGGAGGGAGAGAGAGGGGGCGGTGACGGTGACAGGCGAGAGGGAGTGATGCAGTAGTGGAGGTGAAGACGACGAGGACGGCCTGCATTTTGGGGGAAACGGAGAATGTTGATGAGGAGAAAACAGAGAGAGATGAATGAGATAAATTATATGTTTTTGGGAATAATATTTCGTATATAATTTTTTTAGTATATTTTTGGAAAGATGTAGGTTTGGATAATTATCTGAACAACTTAGTTTTTTATTATTAAAGTTTGATTTTTTTAGATATTAAGTTTAGTTGATTATATATTAATTTATTTATCTATTTATATATATATATAATTAATTTACCCTTACTTGGTACGAAAGTTTGATTTCTTTGATATCAAGTTTAGTTTGTTTTATACTAATTACAATACTACATATTTATTGTTATATTTAATCCAATTAATTTACAATGACTCTTCATTTTTTTTCGTTTGTTCATTTGTTTGATTTACAATGACACTTCATATTCTCTTGCATATATTTCATTAATGTACATGTAAAAAAAAAAATAAACTCATCATTTATCCCATTTTTTATTTTAATGTGTTAGTATACAAAATAAGATAATTTTATGGTGGAACTATTTTACTTTAAGAGTGAGTGAAATTTATACAAACAATAAGGAAAACTAATAAGCTAAAATTCGATATCTTTGACAAGATAGGATATTTGCACACTATAATTTGATGTCTCAATAACTCAAAAAATACAATCTATAACTTTCAACTACGTCAAACAAAGGGAAAAATCAGTTCATTTTTATAATGAAAAAAAAGAAAAAAAAAACCCAAAACTATACGAAAAAAAAACGAAGCTTCCCGTTTATATATGTTCACATAAATGATCACATAAAACCAATCAATCACATCACAACCGTAAACCTTTCTTTCAAACTTGCCTCAAAATTAAAGTAAAAAAAAAAACATACGCTGATTAAGGACTAGTAAATAATAGAGGCAATTGAACAAAGTTATCCAATGGAATTTTACTTATTTTTTAATATTAATTTTGATTTTTATAATTCATATGTACAAATTTACAGTGCATCTCCTATGATAATATATATTTTTTAGAATCATTATTTAATGTTCACAGATGTTAACAGATATTAAAACATAAGTAAAATTTTCATTGGGTAATTTATTGTAGATTGTCGACAAAAAATATCAAACTCTCATGATGATATATACTTTTGACTTTCGTAGTTTTTGAGACGAAACTCGCGATGTTGTATGAAAAACCGCGATATTTTATCGTGAAAAATTAATGATTGTTTAAGATATATACTTTAATCGTATGCTAAAAAAACCTTTTATCACTTCATTCTATACGTAAACAAAGCTCATATAGATACATAGTAATATGTTATACTCTCTTCGTCCCAAATTAATCTCAATTTATTGACCATGCACATGGATTAATGTAAGAAATATCCCAAATTTTTTATTATTTAAATATATTTAAAGTACGTATAGAATTCTATTATTTATAACGTATACATAAAGTACGTATATTACGAACGCGTAAATAAATGTAACGAACGAGTAACATTATCATGTTAAAAATATTGTGTGTTAGGGTTAATAATTTTAATCCAAGATTTTTTGGATTATTAAGCGGGATATGATATTGATATTTTTAGGGTAATTAAATCGACACAGATTAATTATCAGAAAACCAATATATAAAGTAGTAGGATAAACTATAGTCTAACGAAAACCTAATAAGGGACCAATTTCCTGACGAAATGTATGTCAGTTTTCTTATTTTTCCCGTATTTCTCTTACCCATCATTACACTATCTTGTATTGTCCATTTTCATCAATTACCCTATTACTCTCTGTGTCCTATTTTTACATTTTTTCCACAGATATCTCTCTGACTCATTTCCTCTCCATCTCTCTTTCTCTCTTAACTGCTCCTTCTCCTTTCTTTTCCTGAACTGAACAGAACCAAACCCAAACAGCATCATGAACCACCACACCAATGCCCAGCCATCGCGTCACCACCATCTTGACCACCACGGTGTCGCCTTAAGCTAATCGAACAGCCTCCCTTGTTTTTAATCAACATCTTTCTCTCCCCACCACCATGACACGACCTCGACCACCAACATGAACATCACACCATCATCGCCACCCCACTCACCACTATGAGCCGTAATATTTGATCGGAGATCACGCCTGTACTGTTCAACAAATACACCCATATTGTTCAACAAACACACCCGCACTA
Organism: Drosera capensis; assembly: GCA_001925005.1. Lineage (NCBI taxonomy): Eukaryota > Viridiplantae > Streptophyta > Magnoliopsida > Caryophyllales > Droseraceae > Drosera > Drosera capensis. Next base: position 19,637 of record LIEC01006169.1, read on the forward strand.
TTTGTAGTCGCAAGCTTGACCTCTGACTTTAAGTAGTAGTGCAGAGTACATCATAGAATTTGTACCACAGAGCAGAGAAATAAAAAGAAAAAACAAAAAATTGGAGATTTCCCACCAAATCCTATTTTCCCCTTATCGTCCACCAAACCCACCTGACCTGATCCAGCCAACATCTGGTATCAGAGTCTCAGATCCATCGGTGAAGACCATAACTTGGCAGGCGAAGGCAGACAGGCAAGGAGGTCGAGAACTAGGAGGCTCCAACAGTCTCAAGTAGAGGATCGAGACCAAACAGCCTCGGATTTCTAGCTGGAGAAGAGGATTGACTCATTGGAGACAACAACTAGATAGAGAGCATATCCGATCACCCTAGCCCAAGGGCGAGCCACCAGCAAGCCAAACGCGGCCCCCGAGCACCAATCTACAATCCCCGCCGTCGCGTACATCCATAACTGCCTCGATTCCCAGCACCGCCACAGACGAGAACCATGGTCTCAGATACATCAAATTCGTGCTCTAGATCCGATCCGACGAGATCCATCGTGACTCTATCTAACTCATTGGGATCTGTGTGCACTCGCCTCGAATCGGGCGAGTCAGGGATCATTTCCTTAGAGTTGACTCAGGGCCGTTTCTTCCTCCACCAAAGCCGCAGCCGGAGCAGATCGCCACCATTTCGTAAACTCAAAGACAATGGGCACGATAGATCTGGTCGAGATCGGGAAGAGGAAAAGACCGATAAATGCCAGTGAAGGGGAGCACCAGGAGAGGTGGCGACGGGGTTGGTGGAGTGGCTGGTTTAGGAGTGTGTGAGCTGTCGTGTTGGGAGGAGAAGACGGCGGCCAAGGGAAGAGAGGCCGAAGAAATCGGTGGTGTTTTTCTTTTATTTTTTTGGTGATGGTGCAATAAGAAGGATCCGAATCCCGAGAAGTGTCTCGATAAGGGACATGAAGTCATAACTGTGTGTTTGGCTTCTTGAGAGTATTTCATCAGAAGTGCACTAAGAAAAATGAAAAAAAAAAGGAAAAGGAAAAAGAAAAAATGTTTTTTTTTTTAAAAAAACGATCCAAACAATGTCTATTGTTTCCCAGCAGGCACCAAAGAAAAGCGGTGGAGTGTTGTTTCATTACCCAATGCTGAACGCTTCCAACTACGCGCTATGAGCAATAAAGATGGAGGGAATCTCCGAAGATATCCTTCTTCAGATTGCGAAGAAGAAGATGGCAAAGGAAATTTAGGAGAGTCTGAAGACAAGGTACCTGGATGCTGATCGGATGAAGAAGGCACGGTTGCCGACATTAAAGAGTGAGTTTGATGTTCATCGGATGAAAAAATAATAGCCTATTGATGATTTTATCAGAAAACTCAGTGGCATGTGCAGCACATTTTTTAGCCTTGGTGTCGATCTTGAAGATGCCGCCCTTATCAAGAAACTACTATACTGTGCATAATATTTCATAGTTGTTCTCGGGTCAAACAATTTTTCGACATGGCCATAGGGAGATTGAAGGCGTATTAGGAGCGCGCAAGAATATCGGCAGTAGTGATAGATAACTCATGTTCACTCATATAGAGTGGCAAGTACCCTAGAGGAACAGCATTGGGGAAACTTCATCATCTGGTAAGGAACGCAGATCTGCCACCTTAGTCCGAGACAAAGGCCAGTGGCATGGCCGAGGCCGCGGAAGGGGTAACCGAGACGCCAATTATGCAATACATCAAGAAGGTGTAGGAGGCACCGGCAGCATCAGCCGTGAAAAGAACCACATCAAGTGTTTCAATTGCGGGAAGATGGGACACTATGTTTTTGAGTGCCATAACAAGAATCAGAATGACAAGAAACAACACACACACGCTACCCGTGACGTGCCATCATTATTGTTTTCCATGTCTCAAAAGAAGAGAGCGGATATGAATATCTGGTACTTAGATAACAGTTCTAGCAATCATATGATAAGCCAAAGAGAAATGTTCCACGAGATAGATGAGAAGATCATTGGGAAGGTGAGGCTTGACGATGACTCGATTGTCAGGTCATGGACAAGGGGACGATCATGTTTCAGTGCAAGAATGGAGACCAGTATACCCTCCATGAGGTATACTACATTCCGAAGCTATGCAATAACATCATAAGTCTTGGACAAATGACAAAGAATGGGATCGCGGTGAACATGGTGGGAGAAGCCATGAAGGTGTATGACAATGGAAAGTTGTTGATGTTCATGAAGCGTACATGAAATCACATGTACAAGATTAGTTTGGAGTTAGCCAAACCAGTCTGTCTCCAAACCAGCCTTGACGAACCGACATGGTTGTGGCATGCCAGACTTGGTCATGTCATACAACCGTCGATCACTAAAGCTCTTGCTGATATAGAGGCTAAATCTATTGGAGCTGATGCAGTTGACGCAAATGCTAGTAAAGTGATCCAGGTAGACGAATCAACTAGAGAAGCAGGATTTGCTTTTAACAAAGAGGATGTTATTGTACCAGCAACACAAGAAAAAGAGGAACACGACATTACAGCTAAGGCGGAGAACGCTGATGATGAAATGAATGAGATGATCAAAGGACAACGCAAAGGCAATGATAACTCCCTCGTCGAAATCTGAAAGTCCCTCAAATAAATCCAAGCTTAATCTTGCTCGTTCGGGAGTATTCTGCCTTGGCAGCGGCGATGCAGGTGTGGGCGAGTTATCGGTTGATGGGGATGGTCGGAATCCGGCTCAACAATGGTGATCGTGGCCAACAGGTGTTCAAACTAATCTATGGGAAGAAAGGAAAAGGAGAAGAACTTACTCTTTTTTCTTTCTTTGTTCTCGATGAGGATGCTCAGGTTCGATGTGAAATTAATGTGTTTTGTGATCAGTTTATATAGACGAGTTATTGAGATTTTACGAAAGTGGTTAAGATATTTACGAGATTTTCATGCCAACCAAATCATCTTAAAGATATCCCGAAATATCTTACGAAGATATTTTTCTAAAAAAAATGATGGATATTACACAAATCTTCTCCTGAATAGTCATTGAGATCGAGTATTTCGTGATCTCATTCACCTATTCTCATATTTATTACTTATTTGGTTATTTGATTTAACCTTTCTCTTCAAGTTGTTTTTGTCAAATTATAAAATATAATAATTTAAATATCCGAATGTCTATAATAATTTGTTGAGTTTGGCTCACATGAGGAAAAGATGGTGGCTCTTGGAGATGAGTATGTGAAGGTGGAGATGGCAAGAGCTAGCAGCTATGGGAGCTCATGTTTTGAGAGAAAAAAAGGTTAGGGTTTCAGCAAGGATGCAAGTCCTTTTATATGTGTTTTTTTACATTCCCTCACAAACTGGAACATATATGTGTAATAAGCCCAGCTTGGAGGTAAAATGATGATGAAGAGGTCGAGGTAAGACTTTTGTGAAGATATCTACAATTTGGTATCGGTTGATATATGTTGCAGCAGGATTATCCTCTGTTGAATATTTTCATGTATAAAGTGAAAGTTAATCTCTATGTGCTTGATTCTCTCATGAAAGACTGGATTCTCAGCAATGTGGATGACAACCTTATTATCACAATAGAGAGTTAGAGGGTTAGGTAACTGAACATCGAGTTCAGATAGAAGACGTTTTAGACAAGTCAACTCAGAAGTAGCTAGAGCCATAACTCTATATTCTGTTTTAGCTGAGGAACGAGCTACAATTGTTTGTTTCTTGGCTCGCCATGTAATTAGATTTCCACCAAAGTATGTACAGTAGTCATTGGTGGAATGCCTGTCATCAAGAGGCCCAGCATAATCATCATCAGTATATGATGTGAGAGAGGGGGTAGTTGTAGATCTATAGTGGAGGTCCCGACCAGGAAACTTCTTCAAATATCTCAAAATGTGCTCAACAGCTGTAAGATGAGACTTTCTTGGAGTATGCATGAACTGACTAACTGAACCCACTGCGAAAGATATATCCGGTCGGATCACAATCAAATATATAAGTTTGTCAACAAGTCTCCGATACATGTCTGGATTTTGAAAAATAATAATGTCTGACTCATCAGTAAAGTTGAAAAGCTTGAGATTTTGTTTCATTGGAGTGTCAATTGGTTTACACCCAAAAAAATCCTCACCTTTTTAGTAGATCCAAGCAATATTTTCTCTGATTTAGAAGAAGAGACTTTTCCTGCTTAGCAACCTCAATCCCTAAAAAGTATTTTAGAATACCGAGATCTTTGGTATGAAACTGTTTTTAGAGATGAGTTTTCATATTGACAATTCCAGCTGTATGATCCTCAGTAATGATAATGTCATCAACGTAAACAAGTAGTATCACACTCCCTTGAGAACGTCGATGAACAAATAGTGAAGAATTTGCAGAGCTCGTGGAAAATCCAATGGCCTGTACAACCTTTCACATTGATAATTCCAACTCTATCATCCTCAGTAATGATAATGCCATCAATGTAAATAAGTAGTATCACACTCCCTTGAGAACGTCGATGAACAAATAGTAAAAAATCTGCAGAGCTCCTGGAGAATCCAATAGCCTGTACAATCTTGCTGAATTTCTCAAACCATGCTCGTGGAGATTGTTTGACCTCATATAATGACTTTCGAAGGCGACACATACGGTTCTCCCCTACAGTCTCATACCTAGGAGGCTGGAGAATGTAAACCGTCTCTGTCAAGTCACCATGTAGAAAGACATTCTTGATGTCAAGCTGATATAATGGCCATGAATAGTGCACAGCAAGTGAGACAAGCACGCGAACAATATTGAGCTTGGCAACTGGAGAAAATGCCTCTTTATAATCAAAAGCATACTGTTGGGTAAATTCTCTGACCATGAGAAAAGCCTTTAATTTTGCAACTGACCTGTCGAGATTGTGCTTTACCGTGTAGATCCAAAGACAACTAACACAAGACTAGCCTTGAGGAGTGGGACAACATCCCATGTGCTATTTTTTCATAGAGTCTGCATCTCTTCATCCATAAAAGCTTTCCACTTTTGATGTGCAAGTGCCTCTCTCACTGAAGTAGGAACAAAACTAGATGACAAAGCATATGAAAACTTACGAAGACAGGGGGTTAGACAATGATACGATATAAAATTAGCAATAGGATGTAAAGTACAAGTACGAGGGTGCTTACGAAGGGCAATGGGTAAATCATCCGGAGGAGGTGTCATGGATGGAGGTTGAGAAACTGCAGGAATTACTTTATCAATTGTCTGTTTCACCATTCGAGTATAGGTCAGAAACGGAGAAGGAGCAGGTGCAGGTACAAATAGTGGGGTTTACCTCACCAATAATAGGTTGAGGAAGTGCATCTAAAGAAGGAGAAGAATATCCTGAAGAAGTAAAATAGGGTACTTGTTCAAGGAAAATGACATTTACAGATATAGTAGCTTTTCTTGTCTCAGGAATATCTCTGTGTACCTGTATATTCCTGTGCATTACCAGTGCGTATGACCTTAATATTAGTAGAGAACTCAGTATGAGTTTCAGAAATGAATATACGAAACACAGAGACAACCTCAGATCTATCATAAACAAGAATAATCATGTCATACTAGAAAAATCACCTATAAAGGTGACAAAATATTGAGAGCCCGAGATGCCGAAGGAGACCACTTCAGGTAATTACTACACCCGGAGAGAGAAATGGTGGTCAACCGAAGAGCTTTCTTGAAATCTGAGGTTGAATGATCTATTTCAGATGCGAACATGGTGGAAGAGGAACTCGAGCAATAAGGCATGGTCACCGAGATGTCATCGGAAAACTAATACTAGTCATCGCCGGTGATGCGAAGCCAATCAGAGGTTGGGTCTCGTCGAGGATTGTCCCACGTCGTCGGAGAAGCAAGTGGTGTTCCTCAGGTTTTGGAGAATTTATCTGCTATAGAAGATAGTGGTCGTGGACTTTGCAAGAGGATAATTGCGGTTGTAAAGGCTGCCAATGTAATGGGCATCTCCTTTTCAGCGGCATTTCACAAGCAACCGGCTGAATTATTACAGCTTCTTTCTCTCAAAGCGTACGATTCATTTGAAGAAGCTAAACTTCTCCTACAAACTCAGTCCTTGCCAGCTAAAAGTATTGTCAAAATTCTAGCAAGAGATACAGCTCGAAACACTGGAAACAGCTGGTAAAGCAACTTCTTGAGTGGGAGTGTTCTTCAAAAGCTCTTCGTTGACTATCTCCAATCCTGCAAGTTCTTCATTCACTTCGATTCTGAGGCAGCTCTACCAGGACTATCTTAAAAAGCTCTTCGAGAAAGAGCAGCTCATCTTCGGTTGAGTGTCTGGAGAGCTTTCCTTTTGTGGCTGACGGTGAAAATGGAGGTCCTGCCAAATTCGTTCCGAGGTAGACAGAGTGGGGTTCCACGTCGTCGAGCTTCGAGGTGTTCTACGCCACAGATCTAGAGTTCGTGGTGCAGATCTGGAATGTTTTCGATGACGAACAAGGAAGAAGCTCGCAACAGGGAAGAAAGGAGGGCGACGATTGGAGATGTCCACCGAAGAGCTCGTCAAGCTGTACCCCACCCACGCTTGCAGAAGGTCTCAAACCGCTCTGATACCATGTTGAGTTTGGCTCACCTGATGAAAAGATGGCGGCTCTTGGAGATGAGTATGTGAAGGTGGAGATGGTAAGAGTTAGCGGCTGTGGGAGCTCATGTTCTGAGAGAGAAAAAGGTTAGTGTTTTAGCAAGGATGCAAGTCCTTTTGTATGTGTTTTTTTTTAATAATTAAAATTGCATCTTCTTCTGAAATTCCCTTCTTTTCGTATCATGACATGTAACTATACTTTATTTCTTGTTTACGGGAAAATTCTCGAATGATACGACTCGTTTTTATTTCAAGGATATATTACAAAAGAATTTTCATTTCCACGAGGTACCTTTGATAAAGCAATGATCACCTTTATTGCACCCATAACTTTCAAATTACAACTATGTCACTCTCATTTTTCTTTCCCACACAAAAAATGATCAGACTTATATAGGGAATTATCTCATGTAAAATAAAAAATAACAAGAATGGTACCTTGTGGAAATAAAAAAAATTATCTGATACCTCCCAAGTCTTCCAGATGATACCTTGTGGGAATTGTCATCATGTTTTTTTTTTCTTTTTTGTGGTGAAAATGCCTAAAAATTACTAGTATTTTCTAAACTAAATTCATTCCTAAAACTATCCTACAAATTTGGAAATTTCTAAAAAATCTATCATTTTTCAAATGAGGCTAAAATGTGTGGTTTGAGAAATGAAAAATGCCGTGAAAAAGAAATGAGAAAAAACTAGCAAAAAGAGTGTCTTTTCATTGTGGCACTCTTTTAGAATACAGATATAGAGTTGTAATATTGTGAATTAAGTTTTTTGAAATTCTAATTAGTGAAAGTTTAACCTTAATTTTCATGTCATTTTTTAAGTAACCACATTTTTGGTGTCATTTTTCCTTATTTGTTTGCTTTGATGACTCAATTTTCTGTGTTTTGACAGGAATTATTAGCTTTGGAGGAGAGGATGGGTACTGTTAGTACAGGATTGAGTGAACAGAAACTGCAGAAGAGTTTCGAAAGAGATCTCTTTTATATGTCTTCGATGCTTGGGTCCAGAGATCTCAGAGGCAGTATCGATGACTTCATATGCAGCATATGCCAGGTTCTCTTCCTACAAAACTTTTAGTTAGTTAGTTAAATTTAACACAAATGTGCGAATATCAAATAAGCTCACTCTTATTAATGTCTTACACAGAACACTTTTGGATGTTCAATTATGTGGAAGAATTCTTTTGCCATTCTTAATGCTTGATTATGAAAGACATTGTGTGTTTGTTTGTCTTTTCTCGGTGTTATTTGCTCACTTTGTTGGTACTGATTCTCAACCCGCATGCCTTATTCAGGAAGAATATGAGGAAGGGGTAGAAATGGGAAGATTGAGTTTGAACACAGATATCATGTTGGATGCATACAGAAGTGGTTGCGACTAAAGAACTCGTGTCCTGTTTGCAAAGCGTCCGTAGAATCTTCATCTGGTTGAGCGTTGATGTCCTCCATTTAGGCTTCCCATTGATCTTCCCACTTTGCTGTGATTGGATTTTATTGTCTTCTATTGTTAGCTTTGTGCGTATCAGTATATCTTACATTTTGTTGGAACTTAGAAGTGACCAATAATCCTATTTGTTTGGATACTCTCATTTTTTTTAACAACTCATCAATAATTCCTTTTTGTTCGGATTCAATTAGGTTGAAGTTATAATCTCAGAGTCTGGACCGAAAAAGAGAATCAATGTTCCTTCATGATTTCTCTAGTTATTAGGGCCTGAGCATTATTCTTCTTCATGATTATTTATTTATTTATTTGTGTGTAACATAACACTAGCATACAATAAAAAAAACCAATGTGAATAAAATACATGTGACAGAAATGAGAATATTGGGATGGATGTGTGTGGTCTTCTTAAAAGATGGAGTTATGAATGACAAAATCTGTGATCGATCGGGAATCTCAACCGTTGATATTAAGATGCTGATGACGAGATTGAGATGATTTGGTTATGTGATACGTAAAGATCCAAACCTTTCGATAAGTCATTACGAATCCCTCGATGACAACGAGATTGAGATGATTTGGTTATGTGATATGTAAAGATCCAAGCTCTTCGATAAGTCATTACGAATCTCTCGATGTTGCGGAGAAAATATTGAGGTGAGATTGTTAAATAAGATTTGGTCTTTAATTTAACGACTGAAATTCTTTGTGTCATCACTAAACTAACTTTAGCGATAGATATTTTTATGGTAGTAATTTAACGACACCATCGTCACAATTTAGCGACCGGTAAAGGAAATCCGTAGCTAAACTTATATACCTGTCAGCTTCTTTCCCCTGCCCCGACACTTCATCCCCCAAAACACACAAACCCCACCATCACACCTCCAAAATTCCTGCGGGCACCCCCCACCATCCCTGTCCCACTCCCTGTCCGGCCACCACGCCACTGCTTCGCCCTCTCCTCTTCTCCCCCATCCCTCTCTTCGTCTCCATCCTCTTCGCCCCCACCCCAACACCACCAGCCACCGCAACTCCTCCGGCCGCTTCGCCACACTCCGGAGCCGGGGCTGGAGCCGCACACCATCCTCCTCACCACACGTCGGAGCAAGCCGGAGCACTGCCACCACCTCCATCTTTGTTTGATTAAACACGAATGTATAATATTCTTAAACCCTAATTTCCTAATTCATTTTGATTTTATTTTAATTTATGTCGGATATTGTGTTTTGGATCATTATATAAATTGATTTTGGTGTTGGAGCTTGTTTGGAGTAATATTGTTTTATTGAGAGGAATCAAGAATTAATCTCGATTCGGGGATGTGATGTGATGATGGAATGAATTTGTATCTCGATTCAGAAAATTGATGAAGAATTAGTTGGTGTGATGGATTTTTTTTATTTTTTATTTTTGAGTTGTGAATTTTTTGTGAAGATGTCCAATGTTTTGTGGTGAATTGATTTTGGTGTTGGAAGTTGTTTGGATGAATATTGGGTGATTGATAGGAATCGAAAATTAATCTCGATTCGGGGATGTGATGCGATGGTGGAATGAATTTGTATCTCGATTAGGGAAAATGATTTAGGTTTGATTGATTGAGAGTGTGTCTAGATTTTTATTTATGGATTGTGTTTGTATATTTTTATTTTTATTTATCAAGAATGTGTCTATATTTTTTTTAGTGTGGTTTTTTAGTGTTAAAAGTCAAATGAAACAAAATTGATTTTTAGATGATTTTTAGTGAATGATCTTTAGAGTGTTCTAGTTGATTGTCAAAGGTCAAATGAAACCAAACATAAACTCGTAGTGAATGATTTTTAGTTAGTCGGATAATCCTCATACAAGTGTTCTAGATGAAACTTGAGCCAAAATAAATTGATGTAGTTAGTATTCTTAATTAAAAAAAAAATCAATTGATTAGCGATAGTTAGTTGCGTCACAATTTCCATCATACATATGGATTGGTCATCATAATAAACCCTATTCTTCGAGAATCCGTTTGTATTGGTTCAAAACGGATGTTCATGAGGCAAAAAACAACGATGACAATCAAACTATGTTTGCTTTTTATCATTCTTCAGAATGAAGGACTTCGTATGCTCCATACAATAAGGAGGACATGCATATCTTCCAACCGTGCTCCATCCAGAAAGTATTCTATACGTCAGAAAAATCGCTAACAGTCCATAACAATGTTGTCCTCGTCTGAAAGGTTTGTCTCATAGAAATATCGTAAGTGGCTCTCCAAACTTCCACAAATGAGTCAGCTTTTCGCTCAAGGGTTGCAAGTAAACATTCAGATTTCCCGTCGGACTCTTCGGCCCTGGAATAATCATAGAAAGCATAATGTATGGAGTCTTCATGCATATCCCGATGGAAGATTATACGGAGTCAACATCACAGGCTAGCACGAGTACTCAGCCACTGACTTTTTGAAAGGAGTAAACCCATCAGTGCACAGAGCCAAACGAACGTTTCGATGTTCAGTAGAGAACCAAGGAAACTCCTTGTCCAAAATACTTCCAAGCTTCATTGTTCGAGGGATGCGACATCACGTCGTCAAAATTTTGGTTACTGACGTGCCAAGACATTGCCTCAGCTATGCTCTTGGTTGCATATAAATGTTGCAATCTCAGGGTGAAGGGGAAATACCGCAGCACCTTATGAGTCACGCACTTCTTGACTCAAAGTTTGTCCTTGTATTTTCGTTCTTCACAGTTAGAACACATCTTCAAGTTCTCTGCATCCTTCCAGAACAATATGCAACCATTGAGGCATGCGTCTATCTTTTGAACAAGAAGGATGCCTCTCATCAACTTATTAGTTGAGTATCATGTGTCCGTCATGACATTGTCTTCCAGACAAATGTGTTTCAAAAATGCCACAATGACATCCGTCACCATTGCGGTGTATTGTATTCACACTTGATGTTCAACAATCTGGAAGCAACCTTCAATTAGGACACTCTTCCAGGATGCAAAGGCTCTCTAGTAGCAGTCAACATATCGAAGAAAGGCTTGAAATCTGGTGACAGATCATCATCAAAAGCATCCATCGTCTCATGATCCACACCCCCAAAATAACTAGGCCCAAACCCATCCACAACCATATCCTCATATGGATTTTGGCGCATGGTTCTTGAGGCTTCCCCTTGCTGAACCTCACAGTGTTGCGTCCATATCCAATCGTTGGACACAAAACCCTTCTCATACAAGTGTATTATTGTTTTATCCGTCGTTTGATATATCCTATTATGACACTTGACACAAAGACACCTCAAGTGTCCGAGATACTTGAAGACCTCTTTCTCAAGGATGAAGTTCACAAACTTTTTGACATTTCTTGCAGACATGGTGTTCAGGTACCCATGAACAAACCGTTCATACATCCATAATTTATCATAAAACTATAACAAATCCGATCAGGTCTTTCTGTCCATTAAAATATGATTCATGTCAAATACATTAATCATAAATCGCTACATTCACTAAATGTTAGATCTATAACAAATAAGTCCTCATCTCGCTTTCACTAATAGTGTCCCAACATATTGCAACTTCACTGTCTCTTTCAAACTTATATAGAAATCCAAAGTTTTCCAAAATTCCATAATAATTTTACAAAAACTGATTAATCATAAATCAATACATAAATAATTAAAGACTAATTTATTTAGGCCATTACATTCACTCAAAGTTGTCCAAATTTTGATCTAACTCAAATTTTTGAGGTCATTCTAGTACATAAAGTATCAACTAATTAGCATATGTAAAATTTCTTTACATTCACTAATCCATGTCCATGAAACTTAATCCATGTGAAATATACAATCTTTACATTCACAAATATTTAATAAATTATCTAAAAATTTTATTTATGATCAACAAGTTCTATCTAGAACCCAAGTATAAAAATCTTATGATCAACAACTTCTATCTAAAATTAAGTATAAAGTTATATATTTTGATAATATCATAAAATCTCTTTCCATCATGAAAAATTATCTAACATTAAAAAAAATACAAAAATACAAAAAAATAAAAAAAAATAAAAATTCAAGCACACCAATGATAAAACTCTTCCCAAACACAATCACAACCTCCTTCCATTCCACATATTTCAAGCAACCCTAGATCGAGACACTCTCAATCCCTCCCAATACAACCAAATCGTCCCAATCTCCAACAATGCATCAACCACTAACAAATACATGAACTAAATCAAAAAAAGAATAATTCAAAATAAATTGATAAAAGTTTAAAAATTCACTTTGATGATTTAGGGATTTAGGAATTTTGTACTCGATGTATGATAGGTTAAGGTGGTTTCTGGTTCCCGGTCGGCTCTTGCTCCCGCCTTATCTATCGAAGATGTCGGGCATCCCAGTTCAGCTCCGATTAAGGCGACAGTTAGCAATTCCACTCGGAGAGTGGCGGACGGTGAGGACGATAATGAGCGTGGAAGACAGTGAGAGGACTGGAGGGGTTAGAGGTGATGGAGGCGTGGTCGAATTTGGTGATGGATTGGGTCGGATTTGGTGTTGGTTGGATTGCTGTGGTGTGTGGGTGTTTTGGTTTGCTCGGACCAAATAAGGGTGAAAACAAATCTGATGTCAAGGAGTTAATTAGTAGGTTGCGACAGAAAAAAAATTCCCGTCTCTAATTTGCAATAGAAAGTGTGCTATCTCTGATTTGAGACAGACATGGTTTTATTTGTTGCTAATTGGCGACGGACATGGTTTTCTTTGTCCCTAATTTGCGACAGACATAGGTTTTTGTCCCTAAAAAAATATTTGCGACTAACTTCGTTTTATCCGTCGCTACTTAAATAATGGCAGTCGCTATAACGGTGCTTAAATAGATTTTGGATATATGAACAGTTTGTTGATGGGTATTTGAACATCGTGTTTGCTAGAAACATCAAAAAGGTTGTTAACTTAGTGCTTGAGAAACAAATTTTCAATTATCCCGAACACTTGAGGTGTCCTTGTGTCAACTGCCACAATAAGATATATCAAACGACGAAAAAAGCGATAATGCACTTATATGAACGGGATTTTGTGTCAAATTACTGTATATGGACGTAACACGATGAGGTTGAGCAAGATGAAGTCTTAAGAACGATGCGTTCAAATTCGTATGAGGTTATGGTTATGGATGGGTTTGGGTATGGTTATTCCGGGATCATGAGATGATGAATGCTTTTGATGATAGTACGACGGCTTCTTACAAACCTTTTTTTCGATATGTTGAATATTTTTAGGGGGCCTTTGAATCCTTGTTGCAGAGTGTCCTAGTTGGAGGTTGCATCCAGGTTGCTAAACATCAAATGTGAGTACAACATACCACACAGGATGATCGATTCTATGGCGGCGTTGAACACATTTGTCTGGAAGAAAATATGACGACGGACACGTTGTACTCAACTGACAGGCTGACAAGGGGCATCTTTCTTTCTATTCAGAAGAGAGACGTATATCCCAATGGTTGCATGCTGTTCTGGAAGGTTGCTGAGAACTTGAAGATGTGTTTCAAATGTTAGGCACGAAGGTACGAGGACAATCTTCGGGGCAAGAAGCACGTCGCTTATAAGGTGCGTTATGATATTTTCCCATCATCCCGAGGTTGCAGTGCTTATATACAACCTATAGCACAGGTGAAGCAATGTCTTGACATGCTAGTAACCGCAGCTTTGAGGATGTGATGTCGTATCCCTTTGACAGTGAAGCTTGAAAGTATTTAGACAAAGAGTTTCCTGGATTCACTATAGAACCTCAGAATGTTCGTTTGCATCTATGCACCGATAGGTTTGCTCCGTTCGAAAAGTTCGGGTCTGAATACTCCTGCTAGCATAGATGTTGACTTCGTATATTCTTTCACCGAGGATGTGCATAAAGACTACTCCATACATAATGCTTTGTATGATCATTCCAGGGTCGAAAAGTCTGAAGGGGAACCTGAATATTTACTCGCAATCCTTGATCGAGGTGCTGACTTGTGTGTGGAATTTTGGTGAGGCCACTTATGATATTTCCATTCGGTAGACCTTTCAGATGAGGGCAATGTTGTTATGGACTGTTAGTGATTTTTTCGGGGAATAGAATGCTTTTTTGGTAGAGCACGGCTGGAAGATTGACATGTCCTTATTGTATGGAGCATACCAAGTCTTTCACTCTAAAGAATGATAGAAAACATATATGGTTTGATTGTCATCATTGATTTTGGCCTCATGATCATCTATTTTGAGATAATAGAAGCGGGTTCTCGAGGAATAGGGTTGATTATGATGATCTGATCCGTATGTATGACGGTGATGAGATGTGTGATCATGTGTTCTTAGTCGGTCCCGATGGCTTCCATGTCACTCACCATTGGAACAAGAAGAGCATTTTTTTTTTGGCAATTGTCATATCGACACAACTTGCTAAATTGAAATAATCTTAATGTCATTTATGTTGAGAAGAACGTGTTTGGCAGACTGTTTGACACTGTCAATGAAGTGAAGGGCAAGACTAAAGACACGGCGGCTGCGGCTAGAAAATATCTCGAATTATATTGCAAGAGTTCGAAGTTGGTGTTGAGAAGATTGAAAAATAAGTGAGGCATCGAGGACATAGTTATGCTCGAGGCTTCTTATGTATTGAAGAAGAAGGCGCGAAGAGTTATATATGAATGGATGAGAATGCTGAGGTTTTTTCATGGATATGCATCCAATTTGAGACGTTGTGTTCGTGACAAGTAATGGTGTTTGAAGGGCCTGAAGAGTCATGACTGTTATGTTATCATGCAAAGGCTACTTCTTGTAGCCTTCAAGGAATTGTTGTAGTCTCAAGTGTGAAATATCTTCATCAAGTTAAGCTTATGCTTCAGATATCTATGTTATAATAGTATACGTTGTGAGGACATGAAGAGATTGGAGATGTAAATCCTTGAATTTCTATGCAAGTTGGAGTTTCCTTCGGCTTTCTTTAATTCTATGGAGCACATGTCTTTGTATCTTCCAATTGAGGCAAAACTTACTGGACCTGTGCATTGCAGGTGGATATATACTTTCAAGAGGTATATCTTATGTATTACAAAGTTTTTCCTCTATTAGAGGTTTTTTGAATTATTAGTGCTTAAGGGTTTCAAATTTATAAATAATATCTCTTTTTCAGATTTTTATTTCACCTGAAAGATAAAATTGATAACAAGACGTATGTCGAGAGCTTCATTTGTTAGGCATATCTTATGGAGGAGCATAGCAATGTTTTGTAAACATTATTTTGGTAAAAAGATGAACACAAAGACACGAAATCCCCCTCGCAACTACTGTGTTTCAAATGAGCCCGATGATGCTAATCTCTTAAGTGTGTTTCGCAAGTATGGGGGATATGCTACGAGGAAAGGAAGAAAGGATACGCTGAGCAAGATCTGAAAGCCGCTCATAGATTTGTTCTATAGAATTGTGAGCAAATTTCTACTTTTGAGAGATATGAAAATCATTCTATTTACTAAATAATTTTGTAAATTATCATAGTTTAGGGGAAAAGATCTTTGTATGTTTCTATATATGTGTTTTATTTTATGTTTTCAATGTTTTGACTATAAGTTTCTATGTGTTTTTTTTTTTTTTTTTTTTAAAGTTTTGTAGATGTCACGACGAGGTCCTAGGAGGGATATGGGCAATTTTGACCCGTCCTAGAGAGCTTTAGATAAATTTAAAAAGTTCTGATTCTTTTCTTTTATTTTTCGATAATCTTTTAGATGTCAAATATATACAAATTATGAAATATTCGATACTATTGTTAAAAAATGATAGGTAAGAGTGTTGGTTTAAAGATCGAGATGGTATGTGACAAGGTAAGAAATCTAATGGGAGAACTTTTCGTTTATTGATCTAAGCTTTACTCCAAGGCATATGTTTTACAATCAAACCTAACAATCTATATTTATAACACAAAGAAGGCGGTGAATGAGCTTAACAAGACAAATCCGATCAAAGTCTTCATTTCCGACGTCTAATAAAGACGGTGAATGGTGAAGGTCGGTTTTACTTTTCCTTGGTGTGTTTTCCTTTGCTTGTTCTTCTTTTCTTGCCATAGTCATAGATTACGGCTAACAAAGAGACCGATGATTGTCCCCCTTCCCTCGGACAGCGCCACCCTAGGAGAAGTAGGGACGATTTGCATAAGATCGGTCTTGAGGACAATATGTTGGATGACTATATAGAGATACCGAATGGCTCTGGTGGTGGCAAATTGGAGAGCAAAGATGAACAGTCGAGTTCATGAGAGAAGGTTCTATGGTGCGATGACAAAACCGAGGATGCTCTAAAGGTTTATTGGAAGACGCAAGATTTTCATATCAGATTGCAACGTGCTCAGGAGAACACGGAGTAAAAGAGAGATAAGCATTCACAGGGATCAATGTCTTCCGCCAGTGTCAGTTTGAATATGGTAAGTAACTTACTTTATTAGACAAAATAAATTAATCAATGTATTTAAATTTATTTCTATAATATTTTCTAGATTGAAATGAATAATGATCGATATTTTATTGATTATTTGTTTGTAGGAAAAAGGAGTTGAAGAGGAAATCGTAGAGAATTAAGGTGTTTGAGAAGACACACACGAAGAAGGGCGGTGAGCCTGACGTGGTGGTGTAGTGTGATGGTAGATTGAAGGAGACAGTGATAAACTTAGTTATTTTTTAGATTGTAGCTCCTCGGGTTTTCCTTTTTTTTGGTTTCTTAACTTGTTGAATTTTTTTTCAATCAAATTGGTAGTATCCGACTGATAATTGATTTTTTTAATAGATTCAGTACTCCGTATTAGAGAGGAAGCTTATTGATCAATTGCTTGTCAAGGTGCAGCCCAGTAAGGAGTCGATTAGGGAGGAAATCAGCAACGCACAGAGATGGACATATCTTCAGGCGACATAGAGGGGATATTTTTAGGTATCTTTGGAGAATTCTCTGTAATGCATATTACATTGCATGTTTCCATGGGTGTGATTACATTAGAAATAAGAAAATGAAACTTCAGTATTTTTTGTTGGTCCATAATTATCCTATCACTCAGTTAATTATTATGAAAATTTAATTATCCATGATTGATCTATAGAAAGTATGAAAGTCATGTGTTTTGCTATGTTTATTCATTTATTCACTCTTAATTAAAAATTATATTATTCTCATTATTATGATTTAGTTTATCTTATTTTAATCTAATTTAGTTATTATTATTATTAAACCATATCATATAAATAATTCACATTTATCTCTAGAATAATATTCCAATACATATTTCTTCGATTCGATGCCTATGTATCCTATATATTATCTTTAGTGAGGAAATTAGTTTGAGGGCATAACTATAACCACACGCATCAAGTATGTTCATTGGATTTCTGTCAGAACTGCTAGTACGTCCATCAAAACTACTAATATACATATTGGAACTATTAATATGTCTTGCCGAAATTTCACTAGAACTATTTGTACGCCCGTCAAATTATGTTGTAACAACTAATACGTTCGTCTGGGTCGAGTTTGAATCCCTCAAATACCACCAAACACCATTAAATCCACCAAACCCTAACATCAACACACTTCTCTCTACAATCGACCCCCACCACCTCCCTAGCATCAATGATGAGAACTTCGCCACGTATATCCCCTTTCAACCTCGGGGCAGCCGAGGAACACTCAAGGGACGCTCCCGTTCTTTGGATTCGAGGAACCATGGGAGAGTTGAGGAGGACGAGAAAATTCTGATAAGGGATGTGGTTAGGATTATAGTGAGGGTGAAGAGAGGAGTGGTGACAGTGGGTGAGGGAAGGTGATGATCATGAGTTTGTCGGAAAGGAGGTGGTGTGTGGTGTGGTGAGTGGAGAAGTGGGGGTTGTTTTTTTTTGTTTTTTGTTTTTTTAGGGATATCTTATGAGAATAAATGTTTTTTTGTGGGACCTTCTTGAAAATACTTTTCCAAACACAAAGATATATACGAATCATTATGTAAATATATAGAATTGGTTTGAGAAATCAATGTAGGGAATTTGCTAGATGGTTGAATTGAAATTCGATCTGTATATAGAATGAATGATGCTATAAAATTGTTGTGAAGAGTTTCTATTGGATTTCCCAAAGAGTGATGATGATATGATATTTGACAATGTATATTATGCTTAGAAGATGTCCATGATCATCTGTAGGCGTTTCGGGATTATTTTGAAGTGATTACATGTTGTCACGACCTCATGTGGAAGGCATCACGCTCGTGTGACAAGTTGTACAGAAGCAATCTGGATGCTTCAAGACCTATCACGGTTGTTACAGACTTTTGTCACGATCGTGACAGTCATTGCATTGAAGACGGAAACTTGCAACCTTAGTCACGAGCGTGACCACATATAGTCACGAGTGTGACGATTGTAATCTTCGAAATTCTTGACTCAGTACGCTTGGTCACGGCCATGCCATAATTTAAATCTTATCCAGAGCTCATCTTTTGCTGAGATTTTTAGAGTTTTTGTTAATTTTCTATAAATATACATGTTGTACTTTGTTATTTATCCATTCTTAGCAGTTTGGATATCAAAAACCCTAGTTGCCATCATAGTTTTTCTTCTCTTTGGAGATTGAATCTAAGGTTTTCTCGTGCTCGGATTTTGATCGTGAATGTTGTAAGACATCGTGTCTATCTAAGTATTATTTATTTCCAACGAGTTATTGTTGAATCGATCATGGTTGATGTGATTGATGTTTTGTTTGCATTTTCATTCTTCATGAGTGAGTGATTTTCTTAAGAGGAAACTATTAATTGATTCTAAGCGTGGGGATAATGAGATTATAGATCTATACTTTTTTAGAGTTGTAAGCGTTAATTGTTGCATGAGATTTTTTTTATATTATGATTGTGTTATGATATCATATTGGATCGGCCATGATCGTGACCCAATCTAATCAATAATCATGATCGTTGATTATAAAAAGTAACAACTCATTATATCATGGTTTCATCTTTTTGGTTATGAACAAGCTAGGATCTGTTGGATGTAAATTGGTAGTTTCACCTCTTGGCTATTGATTTAGGGTTGTTATTGCATAAATTGAATTCAATCATTTACTTTAATATGTGCATGCTCTATGTCACGTTAGATGAGAAAGAAAAGAAAAGGTATATCCACAAAATCCGGTCAGATGTAGGATGTGAGGAGAGAACCTTTGTAGAATAAAATGATATACGTGAACTTATCCATATTTTTACATAAAAAAATTATTTCGTGATGTTCTCAGATGTTGAATCATTGAAACAAAATGTAGGAGAATGTGGCAAATAAAGAACTAGTATAGGAACTCTGTTGAACTTCACGATCAACTAAGATAAGTTACCATTTCAGAAAAGCGATGCAGTAATAGCAGCCGAAGTGCTGCCGCAAAAATAAAACGTCTTCGTGTTGGTTGGGAAAAAACAAAGAAAAAACGTAGGTGAGGAAATGAAAACGCAAATTTGAGAAAAATCAATCAGATGAAATCAACATTCGTTGGGACTTGGTATAGACTTGATGACTGGAGAAAAATGTCCAAACATTGAAACCAAACAGATTCAAAATCCCCTTAAATTTAAACACTGAATCCTTAAACCCTACTTTGAAAGAAAACAAATTCTGGTAAGAAATCGTGAGGAATTGGTGAGGAACCGAATTTGATGATGGGATTTGGTACCTATTAAAGTTCTATAGAGAGTTCGCTAATGACTGGTTCGTATTGGTGTACTGCTATCCGTTTCTTCGCTCAGTTTGGTTTTGCTGCATTTTCTTTCACTTTCTCTCGCTTTTTTTTTTTTTTCTCCCCACCAAAACGACTTTGTTCTTTCAAAAAGAAACAAAAAAAGACTTTGTTCCTGTTTTGCTGCAGCTCTTTGGCTGTTGTTACTTGCGGCTTCTCTTTACCCATATAGATACAGATATATATATATACAAATGAGGTAAAGACTTTGCCGTCAATTGGTTGCGGGTGTACAGTAATTTGGTCCCTTTCTCAATTTTGGTAATCGTGTATTACAATTTTTCTACAAAATCTGTACAAAAAAGTGCAGTATACGATTGAGAAAATACAGTACACGGGGGGAGCAAACTATTTTAAACTTGCATTGGTTACAGGGCCATTGACACCAATGAGCCCATATATATATATATATATGCATATGTTACTTAGATGCTAGTTGATTTATCTGATGCTCTCTCATATGACTTCTAACAGTTACTATAAAGCTTAAAGATGGAATCTTGCTCACAATGGGCCTTCATTAATAAAAAAAAAGGAAAAAGAAAAAGAAAAGAAAAGACGGAATCGAAATGGATGATCAACATTAACCATTGGATTGGAATCATCAAAAAAGTAAAAAAAAAAAAAGTTTCAAGAGTTTGTTATCGTTGAAGCCAACCCATTAGGTTCTCATTGAACGCAGGCCATCCGTATCGAATTTTCAACACTTATAATGTGCAAACCAAATGACCAATCGTTGGAATTATTATGGTATCTGGCTTTGATGCTTTGATGCTTTGATGTTGTTTAGGCATGGTTCCCCTATAAACTGGAGATTGGAAGAATAATCATCATAAGTTATTCCCTCCCCTCCTAGTTTTTTCTTAGACACTAGTGCATTATATGACTTTTTATCTAAACCAGTTTCACAGTTTTACTTCGATTGGTTTAAGCCGTCAATATTCTCTTTTAGGGACCTTTTTCATGAAGGCCAGCAGTCTACAAAAGTATGCAGGTCCTGAATGAGGACATTCTAGGACTGCGCCTCATTAAATCACGATTATGACTTGGATTGTGGCCAATAAACTTGTATGAAAGGTGGGAGGCTAACCTATTAGTGGGAAGATCCTAGCCTATACATGCCTCCCTTGATAGATTACTCTAGAATAGGAAAAAACCTGTTAGGAATGTTGATCCCTATGAAGAGGGAATATGGAAAGAGACAAAACATCAAACATGATTAGTAACACATAATATATAATCCAATATAACTCATAAAGAAAATGGAATGATGTAAGGATGGATATATAGAAAATGGAATGATGTAAGGATGGATATATAGAGTTTGAAAACTCAGAGACATTATATTCAACTCTATTTAACGATTTCTTCATCCCCACTTCAATAATACGAACATCGTTTCGGGATCTAAATGAACAACCCTCGAGGAATTCATCCACAAGACGAATAGATGCGAATAAAGACACGAGTATTCGTTAAAAACCAGTTGAAACTACAATGTGTCGCGACCGTGACCGGACTTTCACAAGCACAAAACACATAGAATTTAGTTCCATGTTTATCCAAAAAGAATATATACATGTTTGGTGCTCGACGTGGCGTGACGTGCATGGCCGAATGCGTTTTCAAAATCCACTATGCCTTTCATTTAATTTCAAGAGAGGCAACGTGGAAAATACCTTCTAAATACTCATTCCACTTTTCCACAATGAATGTGGGTAAAGATCTACCTTTGCTTCTTTTACTTTCATCTATACAAGTTTGTACATAAATTTATTTTCATTATATTCTTTCAAGAGAGCAAATCTCAACAAAAACCAACCCATAAAGACGCTGTGTCCATACATTTCCAATTACTTGTGATGAATATGCGGGGAAAGTTTCCAGGCTCTTGCAGAAACTCAATGATTCAACAAGGTATGGTTCAATATCTACTCTGCTTTTGAGTAGAGCAACTCGGTTTTTTTTTTCTTGTTCTCTATTTACATAGCTTTATAATTTCAAGTAGCAAGTCCTAAATCCGATTTAATACAGCATTTTTTTATACCTCACATTATATATGTATAAAATTAATTCACGACTACATACGTTTATTTTAATCACATTGATAGCAAGAATCCCTAAGCTAACTTTATACATTTATAATAATAGATATTTGGATCATATTGCATTATAGAAAAAATAAATTGTCAATATATATTACTCATAAATTAAATTTATTTGTGATAATAAACGGATAAGCTATTAAATACTTGACCAACCAAAGTTGATAAAAAAAAAAGCCAAACTTTGGTATCAAGATAGCCTAACCTAACTTTATTTATTTATGATAGATGGCTGGGATGAGAGTTTCTGTATTTTCTAGTCTAATCTGCGTCCTGAAGTTCTTTTTTTCATAAGTTATCCATATCTTCTGTCTAAATACACCTATATTTTTTAGAAGTTAGACTCTAAATTAACATTAGCATCTCATGTAAAAGTCAATATTTTTTACACTAACAATAACCAACCTACTTCGGTGGTACTCCAATGTTAAGCAGTCGAGTCTTCCAAATGAGTTCAAACGTTCAAAACTCTTCCAGTACTTTTGCTGCTATTGGCGTGAGCCTGTTGGTTGATCGCTATGAGGTGCCGTGTTAAATGATTCTCTTAGTTTACGGGTTATTAAGTGCTTTCAAATTTCTCTCAGAAAACCTTTAAAAATTTACCAAAGTGCAAATCAAAATAATAAGGATATAGATCGCTATTATAAAGTCTACACGATGTAAGATCTAGAACAAAGAAGATTTCTCTTTGTGTACAAAAAAATTTGCTAAAAATCTATACCAATGATAAAAGGGCCCATAATGTCAAGGAATCGTATTAAGAAACCAACTAAGAGGAAGTCCAATCATAGAGCTAAAATGAGTATAATCATTGTTATAATTTGACATTAAAAAGTGTTGTAAATCCAAATTACTGAACTCTTTATCCAATGCGAACCAAAAGTAAAACACCCCCTTTTGTATCTTCACTCTCTCTCGTGGAGTATTTCAATTCCATATTACAGAAACAGCATCCTGTCTGCATGAGCGGCCTTTCTACTCTGGTAGCATATATAAAGATGCAGTTGAGTCCTTGATACACACAACTCCATGGTGCCTATTACCACTAGGCCACCAAATTATTAGGTGGACATTTTATAATAAGATCATATACTGCCTGAACGGATTCCTATTGAACTAATTTGTACAGTATATGCTGAAAAAATGGCTTGAAAAGGTCCATCAGCGAGGAAAATGCTCTAAAGATTAACAAGCGAATATGCATGCTAATGGATTGCAAACTAGGAGATGCTTAGCCTGTTAGCCATGCGCAGCATATGTACTAGCGCTTTCTTTCTTGAATATTTGCTATGGACTGACCTTGTTGAGAATAACTTCTTGGGGCAATAGATTGTATTTGATGTCCAACTCTTCAAAGATCTTCTTCAACTCCAAGACGAGTTCAGACCTCCGCTTCATTCTCTCCGGGAACTCTTGAAAATTTATGGTGTGATTGAAGATTAGTTGCATCTTTATTTTATTAACATTCTCGATCTCTTTCACCACGAAATTATGATTTGGATGCCATAAGTGAGGATTCTGATGTAGATACCTGAAAAAGACATGAAGCAAACATGATGAATCTGTAAGCAAATCAGCCCATGTCTGATCAAATTAATAGACTGCTTATTATTGATAAGCGACTCGAGTATAATTTTTCCATCTAAAGTCCTTTGATTTTAAAAGGAATATGTTCACACTGCCTTTGTCACACCCTCTTAGAAACTACTTCTCTCTTATTAGGATCCATCATGGACGTGCACTGTTTTCCGCATGGACAGTCTAAATTTCTAATTAACAAGAGAGTTCTCAGAGGAAGAATGCAAAATAAAGTGCACCAAGTACTCCTCATTTTATGTGCTAGGTGAGAAGAGAGCCAATCAATGATTTATTTGATCAAGTAAATAATTGAAATCTCAATACAAATATGTATGGAATAAGTTTGACGTACTTCTTTATTCTTTCCTTGATTTCGCCAATCTTTGACAACGGCGTCCTAAAGTCAATAGAGAACTCCAATGAATCGACTTGATCAGGGCTTCTGTAATAGTTGCCAATGGCTTTGGTAGACAAAACTGCATTTGGATAGTACACCTTTTCTTTATCCCATTTCAAGAACACCGTCGTCAAGATATTCATCTCCTCGACCAACATCTAGCACGTGAACATTACAGAATTAGATAAAGCTAGAAGAAATGATCCACGCTAGAATCAATAGCATTTTTTGACTGAGTTCAGTAGAAGAGAAAGTTACCATTGTTCCATCTACGACACAGCGATCACCAACATCAAATGGGTGCATCACAAAGACAAATATGATTGCTTCAAATATGGTCTTGCAAGTATTTCCAAACACAAATACTGCCACCAAAAGCTGTGAGGAGAAGAAGAGAAGAACTTTGGTTGTCATGATTTCTGTCAGTAGCAGCCAGACTGCTATGATAACAACAATCAGAATGGAGGTAACCAATTTATCTAGTTGCTTCACTGCTGTCTTGTTGTCATTCAGAGCATGTTTAAGTGCTTGCCGTTCTTTAAAAAGTTTGACCTGCATTTAAGAGACAAAATGGCGACAGATAAAAGGATTGCTTTCTTGAATAAAGCTCTTCGACTACGAACTAAGGACATGCCATAGAAATATGTGTGTCCGTACATATCGTAATTCTACTAGCACATGTACGGACCAACGAACAGGACCAGGCGAGCCTAAAGTTACGTATACTCCGTACAGGCAGTAGTTGTATTTTAATTGGTTAGAATGCTGAATATTTCTATGAAAAGTGTAGAAACAGTTAACGTGATTTTTCGATGACATCGAAACATGAAATCGATGACAGAAATAAGTCTTACCACCCATTTCGAGAACGCTTTCAGGTTAATTTGATCTTTGTCCTTGACTTCAAACAGCGGAAACACGAGATCAACCTCCTCACAAATCAAGAATCTGTGTAGATCTTTCCTGTCTATATAGCTGTAACAAATCAGTTGAAAAGTATCTCAGTTCAATAACAAGCGATGAAGTGAAGCTGCAATGTACTGATGCATTCAAGATTGCTGTCACTTACCTTTGATCGTCTTTATCCTTTACAATATTGTAAAATATCCTAACGGCTGTTGCGATAGCTTGCTCTTCGCTTGTAATCTCATCATCATCCAGTTCAACACCTCCTTCAGCCATATCTTCATCAAGGATACCTGACATGGTTGAAAGGCCAGAATTCGATACAACATCAACCAACAACTGCATTGTCCAATCAGGCACCTTTTCTTGCTTCATTTGATGAAGCTTTCCCATATCGACCATTTTCTTTTCCTTGTGTGTCTTGGTATGTTCGGTAAAGCTCACCATCCCATTGTGAGTCTCCGTCCTTGTGAGGACGCCACTTGCCAACTCCACCACAGGCCTCCCAGAGAGCGTCTGAAGGACATAATGGTGAAATATTGACTCCTGAATCCTATCAAAGAATCTGTTCAAGTGGAATGAGGCCGCTAACGTCTTTATCATAATAGTTTTAATCAACCACAGGAATGAACCTAATAGAAGAGAAAGAAGAGTCCAAGTGATGAAGTCAAGAGCGTTCCTTATTCGATTTGTGTGTCTCACATCTGGCTCAATCAACAACCCCCAAGTAGCTAGTATCAGAGTAATCCATATGAATACCTCGACGCTTGTCTTGAGCCCATGGGTGAAGTACACCACATTCTTTTTCAGTAGGAACTTCCACTCAATCAAGAACACGACGACATGTATCATCCAGTGAGTGACCAACATCCCGGATAAGATAACCAACAAAAACAAGAACAATCTCCAAATCGGCAGCCCATATATTTTACGTACTTTTAGGCCATGAATAGTCAAGCTGGATATTAAGCATCCTGATACGAACAAAAAAATAGCCAACTCGATCAAAAGCTTCACAGTCATCCTCTTCTTATCCCTCGCGCTGAGCTGAGCTGTTACTCTCTCATAAACCTCCTTCTCGTCAGGCCCTTCTATAGTAGTCTCACCTCTTTGGGAAGAGGCTGCCACCCTCGGAGTAACGCCCTTAGCAAAAGAAGATCCTCTGCCGACAGAAAATCTATGGTTGTTAGAAGATGGAGTCGCTTCTCTGAAAGAAGGCGTGGGTGAGTTTGGAGCTAACTCCCAAAGAGCTGCTGGGTCAATGGGCAGTGATGGCTCGCCAAACCGAGATTTGGGTTTTGTTTTCAAGGTGGTTGATCTGCGGGATAGCGTTCGGTTAGGAACTCTGGGGGGTTTGTTTGGGCTTGGTTGGGGATAAAACATTGTGATATCCGGAGCGGGGGAAAACTTGGATCTAGTGTCAACTTCTTCATTGAAACGGAAAGTTTGTGAAGCTGTTTTGACAGGTATCTGAATAGCTAATTGTTCATGCCGCCTTCTGTGAGCCATTTGCTTTTCGAAGTTTATTTCACCTCCTTGCTGTGAGATATTTGTGTTGCTAGCCATGGTTTACGATGCTTCCCTTTATGTTTTCAATGATTTGGCGTGCTTCTTCTCGTTGTAGGTGGAGAAAGTTTACAGTATGTTGTGCTCAGGAGAATAAGAAATAGCTGGGGAAAGGAAGAAGAATCAGGAGAAAGGTAGCTCTACAGCATCCCGGGGAGCGAGAGAACATTTGAGATGCGCAAAAGTTATGGTAAGCTGGCTTATAGAGTTATTGCCCGAAGAGAAAAATTTTACATTCCATAAAATTGTCAAGGTGAATATCGATTTCATTTTGCGGTTGCGAAGAAAATCACACACATTATAAGCGTCATCCTGCATAGCACTAGCATGGCGTTCTTGGAGTCATCATTTCTCTTTCTAGATGTACGTTTCTTGAAATTCCTATATCAACTAATGATATATAAGGAAATATCTGAATTATTATCTTTGAGGTGGCTTGTAATGTTTCGTTCAATCCTCGCTATCGGAGAGTAATCAGAACCTCCCAGGAGGTCATCCATCCGAATATTGCTTCGGGTTCTGTTTAAGTACGAAGTTTTAAAATGATGGATTATAAAAAAGAAAAATGCATTTTATTAACATAGATAATCTTATCAAATCGTTTAAACTTTTCTTTGGGACATTACATGGCTTTCATTTTTCCTTTGGCTCTTCCTAAGTTTGTCAATTCACTTAATCGTCTTGTGATTTCCCGCGAAGACATTAGGAGGTCTTTACTTCATATAAGAATGTAAGTTCGATTTTGTTTCTTTCATTTTATGCTGTTAGTAAAATTCCTTCAGTAATCTCATTATGAATATTGGGCGTATTTGTATCTCTACATGAATAGGTTGCGTATTTGTATCTCTACATGAATAGGTTGGATGTATACATACATTCTCAGCTCCATACAACATAGCAAGTTGAGTAGCGAAGACCCGCCTAAATGTCAATCACCGCAAAATGGAAGCTTAGTTTAACAGTATTAGAAATTTTATTTGATTTGTGAGGTCACGGCGGACAATAAAACTACATCAAGTCGATTTTCACGATAAGAACAAAGTTTGTTACTGGATGAATAAGTCAACGTTTAATCATGAGTATCTATAAAGTGTACGCCTTTTTGTTGAAAATGTAAGCGTAATAAGAGCCACATTGATCGATATTGAAGAAAGAATGGATCTCATGATGATTTTGTGCTCTGTGTAATTGACATCATTGTGTCTGCAATACTAATCAACTACTGAATCATGACAATGAACACAATACAGAGAAGACTGGTAAAGAAAAAAAAAAAACTTAAACTAGCTGAACGTTATGAAGCAACTGATCCAGGGGAAAATGTTTTCCTGTTATTCCAATGGTACTTGATATAAACATTAAATCTATTATCCCCTCAATCCCAAAATTATTACAATATTTATTTTATATACGTAAATTTAGATTTATTTCTTTTTCTCAATTTCAATTCTCAACCACATAATATTTCTCTCCTCATTTTTTTAAATTCCTAATCACAAAATATTTTCTAAAGATAAAACATTACAAATAATTTAGAACAGACCAAAATGATTACAGCATTATTACAATGGTACTTGGTATAAACACTTAATCTATTACTCTCACCATCCCAAAGTTATTACAACATTTACTTTATAACATAAATTTAGATTTATTTCTTTCCTTTCTCAACTTCAATTCTCAGGCACATAATATTTTTCTTCTCATTTTTTTTAATTCATAACCACAAAATACTTTCTAAATATGAAAATATTATAAATAATTTGTAACAAACCAAAATGACAAAATAATAATAATTATATTGAGACGAAGATAATACATATGTAAGTATAAATTACATAGAAGTTTTTTTTGTTTTACGAGTAGATAATACAAATATTTTTTAGGAATAATAAGTTTTGTTTTACTGATTTGCCCTTGTTTTTGTATCACTATAATAATTCGGCTATTAATCAATCTTTCCCTTCCTAAATTATTTGTTCTTTCATCTCCATCCAATAAAACCCTAGCCGCTGAACTCGTTCTCACCAACAACCACGCCTCAATCTCCTCTTACTGGCATCCACCACCTGCTTCCCCAACTTCTCCGGCACACCTTTCACCAACTGCATCGGATCTACAAAACACATACACAAATCAATCAATGCCTCACCCAAATCTACTAAACCAAAACCATGTCCTCCAGGACAATGCACTCTTGTTGGTTTGGATCGACCGGTGGTGTGGTGAGACACGAAGGCAAAATTGGTGGGAAGAACGAGATCCTCCCGTTATCTGTATTTCGTATTATTTTCGGAGTATATTTGATACATTAAACTTCTATGCTATTTAAAGGGAAAAATCAATGCTTTGCAAAACACGTTTTTGTACAAAAAACGTGGAATTCTAACATTGGCTTTTGTTATGGCTTGGTGCACTGCATAATTGTCGCCTCGATCGCTCCTTCCGCGACCTCTTTCACGCCACTGTCCTTTACCTCGTCTGAGGTGCCGGATTCACGTCCTTGACTAGATGACAAACTTTCCTCAGTGCTATTCCTCTGGGGTGCCATCCGCTCGTTACGAGTAAACATGAGTTGACTCTCATTGTTGGGGTATTGATCGAGATCTCAAACGCACACACGCAATTGTAAAACAGTAAAGCGAAACGATGAACACAGGGATTTAACGTGGTTCAGTCAATTTGACTTAATCCACGGTCACACCAGCACAAGGAATTTCACCCTCATAATTAGGGTTTACAATTACAGGGTATTTATAACCAAACACTCAACTTGGGCCAAAAGCCCATTCAACAGCGAAACCCAAATCAGACTCCACAATTCAACAATCTCCCATTTGGAGACTGATCACATCAAAATTGCACTTCAATGTAACTCTAGCAAACCCAAAACTACAACTCCTCCAGGCTAGCGCGATGCCTTCTCAACAATTAACCATGAAGGCTAGTTGAAGCTAAGCATAGCTTCAACTTCTTTGTAGTAACTCCCTTGGTCAACATTTCTGTAGGATTCTTTGACACAGAGATCTACCTCAGTGACAAAGTGTCATCACTTATCAATCCTCTGATGAAGTGATACCTTAACTGGATGCGCTTTGTCTTCGCATGGAACACAGGATTCTTCGCGAGATGAATGGCACTATGACTGTCGCTGTAAAGGACACTGTCATGTTGCTTCCTGCCCAACTCCTCAAGAAGATTCTTCAACCAAATCATTTCCTTCCCTGCTTCTGAAAGAGCCATCTACTCTGCTTCTGTGGTTGAAAGTGCAACACTCTTCTGGAGTCGAGACATCCAACTAACTGTTGTGCCTAGGGCTGTAAATGAGCCGAGCTACTCGTGAGCTACTCGGGCTCGACTCGACCAATACTCGAGTTCGACTCGGTTTTTTCGAGCCGAGCCGGCTCGAGTACCTAATCGAGCCGAGCCTGAGCACATTAATACTCGGCTCGAACGGCTCGCGAGCCTAAATGAGACTCTTATATAAATTTTATATATTATTTATATATTTTATATTATATATTAATATATATATATATATTCAAATATTTTTTAAGAAAAATATGAAATGGACCT
>LIEC01006170.1:0-24728 GCA_001925005.1 Drosera capensis
AGAGATTTCTCTAAGTTTTAATGAACGAAATACAAATGAGATCGAGTGGATTCAGATAGAGACAAATCATTATTATAATCCGAGTGTTGATTAGTGATTGTTTTCCTGTGGGATTTTCTTTCCCTTGAGGATTTTTCCCATGTAGATTCTTGGTGTTGTTTTGCATTCATACTGTTTCATTGCTCTTCGTGATTGATTGTTTGCATTCGTCTTCGGAGTGCATAATTACTTGCGCATATTACTAGCAGGACTTCTATCAAGATAAAACTTTGACAATCAACATTGGATAACTGGACAGTGTTTTTCTCTAAAAAAATATGTATTATGTAAGTTATATTGTCAAATACATGTGAATGTTATCTATATCTTAATTTTTTATGTATATTTTTCTTATCGTTTATTATTCCTTGAGAATACCGCTTGCACAAGATTCTGAAGATTAAAGGTGTTTGACTTGAGGGAAATACATGTAAATGTTATCTATATCTTAATTTTCTGTGTATTTTTCTTATTATTCATTTAGAGGATCGTTTGCACTGTTTGATATTGTTCATGTCGGGAGAAAAAGGTTGGAAAGAAACCATCCATTTTGGTTATAAAAGCCATGCACTTTGTTTGTAAAAGATACACCATTTGTTAAGAATCGGAGAAGGAAAGGTGGAGAAAAGTAGTGCACTTCTGTTCCAGTTTTGTGTCATCTTCGTTTTACAACACGTTATTAGCACTAGGTTCTAACCAATTGAGATCAAAATTAAGAAAAGATATTTGAGGCATTGATTCTAAATTTAAAACTCTTACTTTATATTTGTAACTTTTGCTAAATAATAACCAAAATTAATTGTGTTGTTCCGTCGCTGGACGAAGCATCGTCTGTGCAGAAACCTACTTCTTTTATGGTTTAATTTTATTGTTTCAACACATCGGCGCGGCTTACCCGGAGTGACGAGAAACTATTTATTTATATTTCATGTTGTTGCATTGCTCCAAGTGGTGAGAATTAATTTTTCATTTTATTGTTTAAGGTATACGTCTCAAACTCGAAATAACTCCGACGGAATGACTCTTGAACATTATGATAAAATACATAAACAAATAACTAAAAATCTTGACGATTTGTGCTTTTGTTTATTGTTATTAGAGTTCTGTATATTGTAATAATGATCTTCTTTTTTCTATTCTTAACTTAGTATTAATATTATTGTGTCATGTATGTTTTATTCACATAATATTGTGATTAATTATAAATTTTATTTTATCAAAAAACATGACGAATCTTGCTAAATTGGAATTCGTTGTACTTGAGATATGTGGGGAAAATTATTTGTCATAGACCCTGGATGCGGAATTACATCTCAATGTTAAAGGACTTGGCCATACTATAATGACAAATAATAAAGTATCGATGAAAGAAAATACAATGGCATTAATTTTTCTAAGATATCATCTCTACTAGGCACTCAAATCTGAATATTTGACTGTGAAAAATCCATTGAAATTTTGGGTTAAATTATAAGACAGATTAGATCATCAGAAGTTGATATTTTTTTCCTGTAGCAAGGCATGACTAGTTGAACTTGAGATTGTAAGATTTTAAATCTGTACAATAATATAATTCTGTATTATTTAAGATCACATCGCAACTTATATTATGTGAAGAAATAGTTTCCGGAATGGATATGTTAGAGAAAATATATTCAACATTTTTATCCTCAAAATGTGATTTTACCATAACAATACATGATGCAGAAGTTTTAAGGATATTCGTCTCAACAGTTTTCACATTGAAAGCACAAATATAGACGGTAAAGAGTATCTTTGTATAACATCTATTATAAATGGTTGCAAGCAGATCGAAAATTTTTTAGCACTTGCTTATGGATTATATCTTGTGAAAATTAGAACAATCGAGTCACATAATGTTATGAACCTGAATCTCATTAAGTCAAAAACTGTTAAGTTCTGGCATGAACGACTTGGACATTCGGGAAGTACGATGATGAGACGAATTATTGAAAACTCACATGAACACCCGTTAAGAAATATGAAAGGTTTATTAAATCATAATCATGTTTGTGTTTCTTGTTCACAAGAAAAACTCATTATGAGACCTTCTATATCAAAGGTGTTATCTGAATTCCCCCAATTCACCCAACTTCAGGATCATTTAGATATTTTATATTTTTAATAGATGCTTCCACTATATGATCTCATCTAAATGATACGATTTAAATTTTCTATTGACCTATGATTATAGTACGTAACGTTTATTATCATTAATATTTTACGATATTTTTTTAAAAAAACAACGTTAAATCGTCTCGTAATACTTTTTATCGTCATGCGTCTCTAGTCAAAATAGTTCAATTTTTTTGAAACCAAGGGAGTTTTGATTGTAATAAATTACTCCCTCCGTTTCATTATATATATAACACTTGTTTATTTGGGTCGTTTCAAAATATATGTAACATTTCATATTTATTAATTTTTTCATATAAAAAAATATCAAAACAATCGTTATGTGTTACAATATATCCATTATCTTCTTTCATAATTGTTATATTAAACTTCACTATCATAAAAATAATTTCTTTTAACAAATATCACATAAATTAAACACACTCATAAAATATATGAAATTAAATCATTCTCGACATTTTACAACAGATTTCTTTAAAACTTTTGGGACGACAGAGTACAGTTAAAAACCGCACCCCGATCGATTCCCCATCTTCCCCATTCCCTCACCTTCACCAACCCCTCCTTCCCCGATTCACCGAAACCCCAATCTCGGTCAACCAGCGTCACCATGTCGCTCTCCCACCTCACGCGCAGCCGCACCCTCACCACCCCCACCCTCCTCACCCGACTCCTCACGCGCCACCTCTCCACCTCCGACTCCCTCACAATCGAAACCAGCGTCCCCTTTACATCCCACAACATCGACCCCCCATCCCGCTCCGTCACCACCACCACCTCCGAACTCCTCTCTTTCTTCCGCACCATGGCCCTCATGCGCCGCTCCGAGATCGCCGCCGACTCCCTCTACAAGGCCAAGCTCATCCGCGGCTTCTGCCACCTCTACGACGGCCAGGAAGCCGTTGCCGTCGGCATGGAATCCGCGATCACGAGATCTGATAGTATTATTACCGCGTATCGCGATCATTGTATATTTCTGGCTAGGGGAGGGACGTTGCTGGAGACGTTTGCGGAGCTGATGGGACGGAGGGACGGGTGCTCGAGGGGGAAAGGTGGGAGTATGCATTTTTACAGGAAGGAAGGGGGGTTTTACGGCGGGCATGGAATTGTGGGCGCGCAGGTGCCGTTAGGGTGTGGGATCGCGTTTGCGCAGAAGTATTTGAAGGAGGAGAGTGTGACATTTGCGTTGTATGGGGATGGGGCGGCGAATCAGGGGCAGTTGTTTGAGGCGTTGAATATGGCTGCGCTGTGGGATTTGCCGGCGATATTGGTTTGCGAGAATAATCATTGTGAGTGGGGGTGGTGATTGGGTTGGGAATGATTTTGATGTTGTAGTAGGCAGTTGATCTATCTATATTGCCAATGTTCATTGCTTTTAGGATGATAGAGGATTAAGCCTAGTTGATCATGATCATGTTGTATATCGTGATAAGTTGATGATTTTGTGGGGGATTTGAGCCATTGGGTTGTGTATTTGGTGATGAGAAATGAGAGATGCGGTTATATCTACTATGAGTTTCTTTGAAAACAAATAAAAAGAGAAGGATGAGTTTTGTTGTAGAAGTACTGTTAACAAGCAAAATAGGTCTTCTCTGTTGGGTGAGTGCACAGGGAACCTAGGCTGTGTTGTTTATGTTGACAATTGCAGATTTGATTAATCGTCGTGCCTAATTTGGCCCATCTGTTTTATTTGTAAGATGGAATGGGAACTGCTGAATGGAGGGCTGCTAAGAGTCCAGCTTATTATAAGCGTGGAGATTATGTTCCTGGGTTAAAGGTAGGCAAAAACTTCAAAGTTTTTGAATATGTGAATTATAATCAAAGTTGCATCGATATGGTATCTTATGCTTGGTGTTGAAGCTTTGCTTTTAGAGGTTTACTTAATAATCTCATGCTAATATGTCTGGCCCTTGGATGAGGGCATTTCTTCTTGCCTTTTCTAGTGGTGCATGATGCAAGGCATTTCTTGTCCTTTGAACAAATGTACTCGCTGTTTGCCTATTCATAACCAGTCAAAACTCAAAAGCAGCATTTGGATCATGCTAGTGGTTTAATGAAACTGCCCTCACTTAAGACGAGTTTCTGAGATTCCATGATTTATTGAAATCAAAATCTACCAGTCGAAATCTCTTTAAAAAAAATAAAATCAAAACTATGCAACTAAACCAGTTGTGGCCAGATATATTTGAACTGATCCTATGCGTCTGCTCAACTGCGGTGCTCTATGGTTTTAATATGAAAATTTAGGAAAAGAGACTTCGTTTTATAGCACTACAAGGTGATTCATTCTCTGTTCAAATTTTTATACTTGCTTTTTGCCTTTAATTTTATACGTAATCATCATTAAATCCTGTGGCAGGTGGATGGCATGGATGTCTTAGCTGTGAAACAAGCTTGTAAATTTGCCAAGGAGCATGTCCTGAAGAATGGTCCCATTGTAAGTAAACCTAGCTTGTGAAAGTTATGCAATCACCAGTTTTAGAGTTGAACTGTTTTGCACCTAGCCAGAAAAGCTTTGATGTAGAATCGAGCCTTGATGAACTTCCAATTAAAACCTAGCTTGTGAAATTTATGCAATCACCAGTTTTAGAGTTGAACTGTTTTGTACCTAGCCAGAAAAGCTTTGATGTAGAATCGAGCCTTGATGGACTTCCAATTATATTTTGAAATATTTAAGGCTTATTGGAGAAATGTGTTACAGAGTCATTACGCACGAGTCTCCAATTGAAATTATTGGAATGAATGGTGGATCAAATCTATACACCTTATAGTATGTGACCCTTATGTTGGTAAACCAATTTGGCTTCTTGATGCCTGGTTTGGTCGTGGAAGCTATTTACTTGTTACGAGACATTTTGGAGGAGATCAGGGCTAATACGAAGGACCTCATATCATTTTGTCTATCTAGAAGCTTACTCTGTGCCACTGGCGAAGTGTTAGGTGGATGCTGCAATATAGGGAGGTTGCTATGAACTATAAATTATATAAATGTTTTTTTAAGTAATGTATATGTTACTAAGGTCGTGTGTGCTGGGACAACAACTGGTATCTGTGGCAATTCCTCAGCAACAACAGTTACTACAAGGTTTATTGTTAATTGCATTGCTTTTAGGAATATCAGGGGGTTTTAGGGGAAATGAGAAATATTAGAGGTTAATTTGGTGAATTTACTGTGATCTGCATATGTTTAGGTTAATGTTTGGAAAGCATACAGATATTGGTCTCTCTGATCCATGAAAGACAAAATGTCATTGATGGGTGCAAATAAGATTGAAGCAGGCCGTTAGAAATAGAGAGGACCCCCTTTAGGTATCATTTGCGATAAGAGGATCACTTCGAGGTAAAAAGGCTTTTGTTTTGCACTGATTGTGATAAGACTTAAGAGCTGCCCAAAACAGTGAAATACGAGTCTGAGCACTGGTCACTCTGTGTGCTGATGCAGCAGACTAATTGTAAGTGAGATTCATTGTTTCAAAAATCTGGTGTTTAAAGAGGAAGGCCAAATATAGCATCGAAGACGATCATTATTCAAGTTAGAGTGATTCAAAATGGTCGAGAAGGTGAGGGAGGGTTGCTTAAAGTATAGTTCATGTTTCACGTACGACATATGAGGAAGAATTCCATGGCGAAGAACAGAGTTGAGCGAGGCCGAAATAAGAAATCGAAACGTATGATTAGCTTTGATCTCAAGATTCTGCAGCTACCCAGATCGTACAAATAGGGAAGTGTGGTACATGTGGCAGAAGACTTCGAGTGGAATAAGTCCTAATTTATGGCTTTATGTATTGATTCTACCAGAAGCTTAATCTGGAGTGAAGCTGTAATGGTTCGTATTGCTAAAGTCAGTTGTTTTACCTAGACAGCTACTGCCAGATGCTTGACTAAAACCATATAAATTAATTTAACCTGCTTCAGTTTGATTTGATATTTACTTTTTTTGGTAGAACTCTTTTAACAATTGATAGCTCTTTTAATGATTGATAGCTCTTTTAATGATTGATAGCTTGATATTCCCAGTTGTCTGTAATTGGGGGAAAGCTAGCGTATATTTCGATTTCACAGACTCTGTCCATGATGGGAGTCCATGGGTTGTTTTTGTTGTTGTATAGCTTGAAAAATTTTAACTTGTGCTCTACAAATCATATGTTGAGCATCCGTTTGTCATGGCAAGGGTAGTTGTCTCTTGAAATATACCATCATAAAACTACTTTTTGGGGGAATCTCTTTTGTATAGTTTATGGTGAGAGCTTACTGATAATTCAACTTTCTCTAGTCGGTGAACTGATAATTCAACTTTTTGCACTTGTGTTTGAAGCATTCTTCTTGTAATCATAGCTCTTTCTTTTCTTGATTTCCTTCTAGATCCTCGAAATGGATACTTACAGATACCACGGTCACTCCATGTCTGATCCTGGTAGCACCTACCGCACACGTGATGAGATATCTGGTATTAGACAGGTGCATTGGCCAACACAGACTATTGATTCTGTGAACTTTCTCTTTGCCTCAGGTCTAAATTATATTAGCTCATATACTTCATCTTACTTCTGCAGGAGCGTGATCCGATTGAAAGGGTTCGTAAATTGATACTTGCTCATGATCTTGCAACTGAGAAGGAGCTAAAGGTACTTCTTCTGACTAAATGACTAATATGTATTCAACTGGAGAGTCTCTTTTTCCTCCATGTTCTTCAGTGACTGAGCAATTGATTATCTTATGATCTAGTCATGTGTGAATACAGAAGTTGATGGGATTTTTAGACATATGCATTCGAATTTACCCTTGATATCTTCTAAACAAAACTAAAAAAAACATTTTTCTTATCCTTCTTGATGCTGAAGACATTTGGGAAAATTAGTAGCGTTCGACTTGAGAAACTGAAAGGTGCTAAATTATGCTAGTCACTGGGCGCTTCTTTCACGTGGATGATTTATATTCATGCTGTTGTGGTGACCATTTATAGGATGTTGAGAAGGAAGTGAGGAAAGAGGTGGATGATGCTATTGCTCAGGCTAAGGTAAAAAGGAGGCGATATCGGAGTTATGTTTTGCTTTGTTCTTCTAATGCATGCCATGACCATGTGTAATGGCCCTTTCTTCTTTGCTTGACAAATATCTTGCAGGAGAGCCCCCTGCCAGATACTTCGGAACTCTTTACCAATATTTATGTTAAAGGTCTTGGAACAGAGGTAAGTTTCCTTGTTTTTATTCTTTTCTTCTCATTGTATGTTCAGTATACATTGTTTTGTTTGGTTGACCTCATATGTCTTTGTGATGTGGCCTTTCCGTTGTGTTATCTGCCTAGTAATATTGTCGTCTTATGTACCCATTGCTCTATTAGAACATTGGCCGTTCTTTACTGCGATGAAATCGAGAAGGAAAGGCAGTTGAAACTTGGATTGTAGTCAGTTTGATGTTTTCCTGTTTGAGTTTGTTTTCACAGACCATTGCTGAATATTTGTGTTTAGCACTTCGCATTCTCTTGCTTTCATGTTCCAATTAGATCGGTCTTGACCACTTAAGTGACTGGCCATTCTGCTTCTGGATTAACCTGCCAAATCCCTTCCTGGCTCATGCATATACCATGTTGTCTGAGTTCTCTTAGCCTTGTTCAGCTCCTTAACCCCACTACACGAGCTATCCACTTCAATCGTGTGTTCCGACCTTTCTGCAAGCATGCTAATGTTTTGAAGTATGTTGTCCATGGATATAGATTCTATTCGATTGAGCCTAGAAAATGATTATGAATTATAAAGAATAGTCAACTTGTCTCTATCCGATTTCATCTACATGGTTTAATCCTTTGATGTGACATTTCATGTTTGCCTCACAGGCGTTTGGAGCAGACAGGAAAGAGCTCAGGGCTATGCTTCCTTGAACTGATCAATCGCGAAGTTTATTTTCTGAATGCTGAAGAATAAGAGAGGTTCTTTACCATCCTTCTTTGAAGAACCTGGTTTTGCACAATCTTGTATGTTCTTTATTTCCCGGGCTTCATCGTATAAGAATTCTAGTTCAGTAGCCTTTTTGGAACGACAGAACAACGCAATGTCTCGCCATTCTAAGAAACATGTAGCTTGTGGTCTTTAGAGATGTGGTCGGTGAATGATGTCGTTCCTTGTGTGATTCTTTCGTAGACTCGGCGTCCTTTAACAGGGCTGCTGAAATTCTTGGATGACTTAATCTCCAGCCCATTTTCTTGAGAATGATTGTCTATTAATGTTCTTGCGGGTATCATCTTATATAATGTCAAAAGTTTATTCATTGTTATCATGCAATGGCTTCTGTCACTCACTTTCCGAGATGATACATTTCTAGTTCAGAAGTGCTTGTTAAGATGTTATTACAGTTAAGACATACTCGTGCAATTTTTTATGGAGATGCTTGTGTTCCCGTCGAGATGTTGGAGTTGGACTAGTCCTTGTCGATATTTACTTGGTCAGTGTAAATCCTGTGTCGTATTAATGTACCCATTTTTGGGGTGAGGAGAGTGTGTTTCGGTTGCCAAACATTCAAACGTGATAATTTATGGGAAATAAAAAAAGAACCATTGTCTTTTTTCAGAATAATGGTTCACTTTGTCAATTAATTATGATGCCTGTACAGTACTTGTAACTCATTCAATTTTTTGGTTGAACCCATGGGATCATTTTATAACATTAACAAAAAAAGATTACAAAATTTTATCTAGAGATATTCTCGAAACTGAAAACTAAAAAGGGATGTCAAAACATTGTCCCTTGTTCGTTCTAAGTTACTCTACGAGTTATACAAAAAGTGTTTTTAGAGCTTACTTTAACAGTAATGACAAGCCCAGTTTCTACAGCCCTATACATAGTCATCTTTGTTAAGAATATTCTTGGAGGAAGTTCTGGGTTAGCTTCCTTTTTATATACTTGTTCATTCCACCAATACCATACACCTTGAATCATCTCGCGAAAGATATATCGTCATTCTTCTGTAATGTCTAAAACGCCCGCCTCCATTGCCAAATTGAAATCAATCCAATCCGAGGGAGATTTGATCCTGCAAAAAGAACTCCAAAAACATGGATGCACCAATTTTTTCCAATCTTCTTTTACCCAAAAACAATCTCTCATTGCATGAAGCGTTGATTCCTCCGCTCGACCACAGATATCACAGCATACATTCGTACTGATTTTTCTAAAGAACAACAGATCCTTTGTTGTTAGTTTATCATGTCTCACTAACCAAAGTAAAAAATTATCTGATTGGAATCTCTTTAAGAACCAAATCTTACTCCATTTCAACTTCTCCCTTTAACAATTGGCTCGTGGAAGGCATATTATTGCAATAGTGTGCAGAATGCTACTTAGACTCGTACTATCATTGGTGTCTGCTGTTCGATACCCCCTTTTCATTTCAGATTTTATCCACCATTGAATGATATCCTGTGTAGTCATCGATAGGGCCCGTACATGTTTATGAAGTGATTAATTATATCTCCAAGTGGTTGTTAAGATGTACCCATAGTACATCGTTATGTACTTATTACGTACATGGCGTGCGTAAACAGTTAATTTGATTGTTATTGCAAGAACGACTCCATGTAGTGTCTTCTAGTATATGTATACACATACATGATGAGTATACATATTGATACATCTAGCACGTGTATTTAAAAGAAAATCTTTAAGGATTTTTCTTTAGTCAATTGAATAATCCGTAAATTCGGAAGAACTTTAAAATCAGCTTTCGTTATCGGGCTCATCACCATAAAGTAGCTCCACACTTAACGAATTTTGATATATTGATCTTTATTTTTCTTGAAGAAATTGATTGAACGATTTATCTCATCATGTGATTAAGCGGTTTTACCCGTGTACATCATTGGATGAGACATCAATGACCTATTCCCCGAGCATCTGTTTTCTCTGATATAAACATCAATCAATCGAGTTCGAATTTTATGTCAATCGAATCCACGGAATCAATCGAGTTTTCTGTCGATCGAACGGTCATCCTGGTCCTTACATGTAGCTCCACCGTACATATCATAGGCCCTTTAAGTGGGTTCTGTGACAGGCAGTGAGCTGAGGCCTGGCAGAGGCAGAGCAATCCACAGTCGCGTCCAGAGCATCCAATGCTCCTCATATCTTACCTATTCAATGGAGCGATAATATTATCACGAACACAGCACAGTCCTTTCTTGTCTGCTCTGGTCCTCTCCTCTCTTTGCTAGCAGTAAATGGCAATGCACGGCAAGGGCACGAAGATTTTGGATTTGGGTATTTGCCAGCCTGTCTGGCCTCCATCTAAAGGGCGTTACCAAATGTACAATAAAGCCCCTTCCTATGTTCTATATAGCCCTTAGCTGAGGGCAAAAGCTACAGCGAAGGAGAGAAAAAAGGTCCTCATCCACATCTAGCATCATGGAGTATATTACATTTAAAAACTATTGATACTAGACTCTGGACGGTTAAGATCATAACTGTGTTAGGATTCGGATTCTGATCATTGAGTTTGAAGTTAATTTTGATAGACAATAACAATAACTCAAAATAATCGTCCTCATAAGCAAACGAACATATCGAATTAAAATGTTACTAAATTGGCCAAATGATTTACTCCATAAAAAAAAGGAATTGAGTTTCGAATGATGATGAACAAGATCAGAATTGAATGTTCTCCTATTGTTAATTTACTATCGTCAAGGTTTGAATTACTATTCTTGAGCATGAGGGAAAGTATGATCCTTTTCGTAGGTGCCTTAACAGCACCATACCACACAAGGCAAGAATCCAAATTTCCTCTTCATAAAGTTTTTTTCCTGGGACACCCAAAACTCCTTTCTGGGGCAGAATCATTGTGATGTTTGGTTCTTATCATCGTCTATATGTCGTGCCGTGCTTGCTATTCTATAGAGAGCTCCCTTTGCCCACCCTTTTCACCTATTTTTTAAGGTCCCTGCTTGTTCTTTTTCTTCCGTGTGATATCAATAAGTGCACCATTTTCGTGCTCGTACCAAAAAGGATACATTCGATGAACGTACTTGTTGTCTAAGATTGGCGCGAGTTTGCGTTTATAATATGTGGCCTTGAGGACAACTAGCATAGCACCAGTTTGATATTAGTTGGATACTCCGTGGTTAAAGAAATATTAACTATTGATTGACTGATTGTCGTTTTTTTTTTTGCTGTCTATTAATTTTCTCATCTAAACTGTTGATTATTAATGGATTTCATGTTTCTTGGTAATAACTACCTTCTTGTATTTATGGGTCTCATCTAAACCGTTAGATAAGTTGAAGATTGTGAAAAAGATATCTTGTATATGATTGTCACTAACATCACCCCATATGATAAGTCGATCAATCAATTTCTCTAAATAGATGAGAGATTAATGGATCAAAATCTGTTAATTACATAGATTCGTCTTATTCTGATACGCCTAATTAAACATGAGAGGCATGATCATGAAAAAAATCCCATGATCATGAAAAAAAGGAAAAGAATGAATGACCATATTCTTCAATTATGAGTTTATTCTTCAATTATGAGTTTGCATGTCCTTCTAGTATGATGAATTACTGGTTTTAGAAAACTCATAACTCAAGTCAATATCCGTTGCAACATAACATAAACATTCATAAAGGAGTTGAATGAAAGAGTTAAATATCTACGGATAAATCAAGAAGTTGACAAGGTCAGTATCAAACATACTAGCATCAAGTCTTTTTCTATTTTAACATAGTGAAATAATTCTCACTTTTCTAACCCCATCAGTGCAGCTCATGTCATCCTATACGCCCCACAATTATTATTATTTTTTTAATCAAATGCAAGGAAAGAACAAGAACAAAATTTTAAAAGGGTGACCGTGACAACGTTATGACGAAATTATCAAAGGGTGACATCTAGAATAAGAAGAATTAATCATTCAACCCAGGCAACGATAATCAACAAACTGGTCCTTTCAAATGATGTGTGACGACTTTCATATTAGATATTCTTTTGCACGAAATTGATCATTGCCAAGATACTTTTTGTTATATTCAAGGTTTTTCTCTCACAAATATTTTGTTGATAAAATTATCCTTTGTCTTACAAGTAACATTGAACGGATCAAATTTAACATTAAATTTATCAGTTCCCGTAGAATATTCTTAGATTAACCGAATCAATGATGTCTACTTTCAAAATGACCAAAGTATACTGACTCTTTCTATAACCTCCATCAAAACGTATCTCCATCGACCCCATTAATCCAATTAGATAATTCATCCGCCAATAAATGTAAGTATTTGAATATTTTTCCTTTTTTTTATAACAACGAACCAAAAAAAAAACTCACACGTATATAAATTAAATCATATTTAATATTTCATGATAATTTTATAAAAACTGATGTTTTATACATCTCGTAATGTGAGTCAAATTTTACATCGACGAATGCACACAACCAACGTAGTGTTACATTTATATATGGAAAATCTATAGTTCTTTATATCGTTTGCCTTATGATTTTTGTAATAATTTGACTGTATATATATTTTATGAGATGAAATTTGATCGACATTACGAGATGACTAAATATCATTCTACATAAATTTGTCATGGAGATTGGTTGTAACATAAACTATGTATTTTAAACAAAGGTTACACGACGATCGAATCATATTTGATAATATAATAACTACTCCGTCCCAACAAAATTACATGTATTTGATTTATTACGATAATTTATGTGTGATTTTTGTGAGCGAGAGGAGTAGGAAAAAGTGGTAGAAGGGATTGGATGTTTTGACATTTTTGTAGAAAAACGTTTTCAAATACGATAAGTTTACAATTTAATTGGAACGACTCAATGTAAAAATATTATAATTTTATTAGGATGAAGAGAATATTATATATACATTAGTTGATCTTAGTTCTTCGATCCCTGTCTCCCAATATATTATTATCTGTATGGTTTATTACGTGGATTTTATTTGACATTTGGAGGGTTCAATATACTTGTTGTCTACTTAATGGTTTTAATGTCCAATTCGAATTTTGATAAAACTTTCTCCTCGATAATAATCAAGTTTATCATAATATGCGTTAAAATAGTATACTTTTTGGAAGTGTGGTAAGAACTACGAGTGAAGAGAATATTATTCCTTCCGGCCAATATTACATATAATATTTTCAATCATTATATTATTTAATATATATTTTAAAAAATTTTGTTTGTCATCTTAAAGATATATTTTGAGAAACTCCTTGGGATACCAATAAGTGCACCATTTTCCTGCTCGTACCAAAAAGGATACATTCGATGTACGTACTTGTTGTCTAAGATTGGCGCGAGTTTGCGGTTTGAATATGTCGCCTTGAGGACAACTAGCACCAATTTGATATTAGTTTAATACTCCGTGGTTAAAGAAATATTAACGATTGTTTTTTTTTTGTGCTGTCTATTAATTTTCTCATCTAGACTGTTGATTATCATACTAGCATCAAGTCTTTTTTCTATTTTAACATAGTGAAATAATTGTCACTTTTCTAACCCCATGAGTGCCGCTCATGTCATCCTAGACGCCCCACAATTATTATTTTTTTTAATCAAATGCAAGGAAAGAACAAGAACAAATTTTTAAAAGTGTGACCGTGACAACGTTACGACGAAATTATCAAAGGGTGACATCTAGAATAAGAAGAATTAATCATTCAATCAGGTAACGATAATCAACAAAATGGTCGTTTCAAATGATGTGTGACGACTTTCATATGAGATATTCTTTCAAGTTTTGCACGAAATTGATCATGCGAAGATATTTTTTGTTATATTCAAGGTTTTTCTCTCACCAAAAATTTGTTGATAATTTGTCTCACAACTAACCTTGAAAGGATCAAATTTAGCCTTAAATTTATCAGTTCCCGCAGAATATTCTTAGATTAACCGAGTCAATGATGTCTACTTTCAAAATGACCACATCATACTGACTCTTTCTATAACCTCCATCAAACCGTATCTCCATCAACCCCATTAATCCAATTAGATAATTCATCCGCCAATAAATGGAAGTATTTTAATATTTTTTTTTCTTAACAACAAACCAAAAAAAACTCACACGATCAAGATTGAAGAATATAAATTAAATTATATTTAATATTTTATGATAGTTTTATAAAAATTGATATTTTATGTATTTCGTAACGTGAGTCAATTTTTACATCGATGAATGCACACAACCAACGTAGTATTACATTTATATGGGGAAAATCTTTAGTTCTTTATATCATTTGTCTTATGACTTTTGTAACAATTTGATTGTATATATTTTATGAGATGAAATTTGATCGGCATTACGAGATGACTAAATATCATTCTACATAATGAAATTGGTTGTGACATAAACTATGTATTTTAAACAAAGGTTACATGACGATCGAACCTTATTTGATAATATAATAACTACTCCATCCCAACAAAATTACATCTATTTGACTTATTACGATAATTTATGTGTTATTTTTGCAGGTGAGAGGAATGAAAAAA
Organism: Drosera capensis; assembly: GCA_001925005.1. Taxonomy (NCBI): domain Eukaryota; kingdom Viridiplantae; phylum Streptophyta; class Magnoliopsida; order Caryophyllales; family Droseraceae; genus Drosera; species Drosera capensis. Next base: position 14,700 of record LIEC01006170.1, read on the forward strand.
AATGATGGAATTGGTTTGGTGTTTTGATATTTTATAGAAAAATATTTTCAAATATTTTCAAATTTATCATTTAGTTTAAAAAATCAAATATAAAAAATATTATAATTTTGTTAGAATGAAGGGAATATTATATATACATTAGTTGATCTTAGTTCTTCGATGTGTGTCTCCCAATATATTATCCCCTATATAATTTATTACGTGGATTTTATTTGTTAATATCTACTTAATGTTTCAAATTTTAATGTCCAGTTCGATAATAATCAAGTTTATCCCAATAAAATTTTCTCCTCGATAATAATCAAGTTTATCATAATATGCATTAAAATAATATACTTTTTGGAAGTACGGTAAAAACTACGGGCGAATAGAATATTATTCCCTCCCTTCATATTAAAACTGTTTGTTAGTACTGTCATAATCCCATGGATCTTCTGTGCATATAAATCCCATGGATCTTCACTCTCGAGGAGTTGAGGCAAAAATAAAAAAATAAAAAAATAAAAAAGATGGCATGGGGGCCTAACCGTGGGACCTGCCGGGTCATTGCTTGGAAGGGCTGGGAAGAATGCACGTGGGGGACACATGGTATCGTTGGGTCCCACACGGGGGTCAGTGTCCCATTTGGCAGGTTCCTTCCTTTCTTCTTTGTTGCCAGCCAAGCAAAACCCATCACGGTCACCCCAAACACCAGCTGGAACAGCTGGCTTCCCCTAGCTGGCTCCGCATGCCCAATTTCGTAAATTCATGATCTGTTAAAATTAATTTTTGTTTTTGAAATTCAGGTAAATTTTTGGTTCTGTTGAAGAATGTCTTTTTGCTAATGCTTACTGTAATGGAATGATAAAATTTGCTTAAGGTAAGTATATTGGGTGTGAGATTGAGTTACATAGATATATGATTTCTATCACAAACTGAATGCAACAGATGTGTAGCATCAAGTCCCGTGCTACATGATTGGAGAAGAATCACATCTTCTTCATGATTCCTGAGTCAACAAGAATATTCCTCTACGTATTATCTTGAATAACCATTGCATCGTCACTATAAACTTATTCAATTACTGTGTAGTTTTAACACAAAGGTTGACTGTCTTCATTCTTCTATTTATGCGAATGTTAAATATGTGTGGATTTTGATGAAAAATGAATATTTTTTCGATGATAGTAGAATTTACTGTATAAGTTATAAGAAGAGGTAGTGAGTGGATGGGAGTTAATGATTTGATTTTTTTTATAAAAAATAAAAACATTTTACTTATTTTAAAATTAAAAAAAACATTTTAATTAATTTAAAATAAAAAAAATAAAAAATTGCACAATTTAAATGCACCACCACAAACTAAAAACCACGCGCTTTCAAATTCGCGTAAATCTAGCTTCCCAAAACCCCTTCTTCTCTTCACGACTTTCACCCCCCCCCCTCCTCACAGTAAACTCTCCTCGCTATCATAAAAACAAGCAAATATTCCTGTCGCCACATTAATCCTTTCCAAAACCCCATTTTATAGCAACATAATCACACACGTTCCTGCCCCTATTAATTAATTTAAACCCCTAAATTAAACCCAAACCCAAATCAAATCCCCTCTATTTAAAATCATCACCTCACTCATCTCCTCATTCCTCTCCCCTTTCTCCGATGCCATTATAACAACACCCCACCCCACCTAACAAACCCTATCACCACCACCACTGATCGGAGATGGCTCATCTCCGATCATCATCATCATCAATTTCAATCGTTGTTTTATCTCTTTTTACCATTCTACCCCTGGTCCTGGGGATCCGAACCCTCCCGCGCCTCAATGCCGACACCGACACCCACGTAATATTCCGATTCTCGGAAGCGCCGGACTACCGTAACGGCGTCGGATGCCGAGCGTCGTCATCGATCGCCGACGCCGACGGCCCCTCGATCTGCGACCCATCCACCGTCCACGTGGCGATGACGCTCGACTCCGAGTACCTCCGTGGCTCCATCGCCGCCGTCCACTCCGTCCTCAAACACGCCTCATGCCCCGAGAACATTTTCTTCCACTTCGTCGCCGCGGAGTTCGACCCGGCGAGTCCGCGCCTATTGACTCAGCTGGTACGCTCCACTTTCCCCTCTCTCAGCTTCCGAGTCTACATCTTCCGCGAGGACCGTGTAATCAATCTCATCTCGTCGTCCATTCGTCTTGCTCTCGAGAACCCGCTGAACTACGCGAGGAACTACCTCGGAGATATACTCGAACGCTGCGTCGATCGGGTGATCTATTTGGACTCCGATGTGATTTTGGTGGATGATATTTCCAAGCTCTGGAACACGACGATGACGGGAGACCGCGTCATCGGAGCCCCCGAATACTGTCACGCGAACTTCAGCCGGTACTTCACGGCGAAGTTCTGGTCCGATCCGGCGCTTAGAAACACATTCCAGGGTCGGAAATCGGAGCCGTGTTACTTCAACACGGGCGTGATGGTGATGGATTTGGAGCAATGGAGGAATGGAGACTACCGTGTGAGAATCGAGCGGTGGATGGAGATCCAGAAGAAGAAACGGATCTACGATCTCGGATCGTTGCCTCCGTTTCTACTCGTGTTTGGCGGCGATGTGGAGCCGATCGATCATCGGTGGAACCAGCACGGATTGGGAGGTGATAATGTGAAGGGAAGCTGTCGGCCGCTGCATCCGGGGCCGGTGAGTTTGTTGCATTGGAGTGGGAAAGGGAAGCCGTGGGTGAGGATCGATGAGGGGAGGGCTTGTCCGTTGGATTATCTTTGGAAACCCTATGATTTGTTTCGCGGCGCCGGCGCAGGAATGATGGCGGATGCGGTGGTTGGATTTGGGTGGTTGTGATTTAGGATTTTATTGTTTGGGGTGTATAATTTGGTCATTGATTTGTTGATTAATTGATTTTGGGATTATTGTTTTGTTTTGTTAATTGTGATGGTTAGAGTCAGATTACGCTTAAGAATTGATTCATTTTGGTTGGGCTGTGTACAAATTTCGATTGGTGGTGGTGATGGTGGTTGAAGTAGTTGAGATGATTCATTGCACGGAGTTTAATTGTTTTCATTGAATTTTTTCTGGAGTGGTTGGTCTTTATGTTCTTTGGAATGGATGTTCGTGTTTGTATTGTATTCTTGGATGAATGACTGAATCAGTGTCGTCGATGAAGTCATGAAGATGATCAATACACAATTTCACAAGTTTGATGATGGTTGTTCTTTTTTTTTTTTTTGACAAAAGTTTGATGGTGGTGGTTTGATATACATCTTATCATCAATTCAGGTTTTCATAGAATTATTTTCTCGACAATCGCTAGAACTGACAATTTAGTTTTAATCGGTGTTGTTTTAATTCATTCATAGGGATGTTTGTGTCAGGTTTTTGGATGTAAACATTGAAAGTTCTGTCGGTGGATATATGGTTTCAAGGTCGTTTGAATTTGATCAATTACTACCCATATACGATGTGCATTAATCAATCTTCGTCACTGGAGTAATTTCTTTCTTTGCTTGGTGAAGGAACTTTACTTTTCTTGTCTTGAACGCCTTTTGTGCTGGACTTGAATGCAATGTTTAATGTGGGAGACAGGTCCAGCCCCAATGCCTGCCTTTGTATCATGTGTGAATTACACCAAAAATTCGGTGGCTCACTTTACAAAAGGATCAGGATCGTGCTGTCCGCGCGGCGCCTGGGTGGTGTTCTGCTGTTGGTTTATTTCAAGGGTTAGGGTTTAGAATTCTTGGGTTTAGGGTTTCATATTTTAGGTTTAGGGTTTTTTTATGTCTTGGGAGTTTGTGGGTGGTTGAATTGTGATCAAATGAACCAAAAGCAAAATAGCACCCAGGCGCCGACAGCAGGCGATCCTGGCTCCTTTACAAGTGGCCAACCGCTCGCAAAACTATGATAAGCATCGAGGACGTACTATAGATGCATGAGCAGTTACGAAAGCGGCAAACGTTATCATCTGCAATGTGACATGTGATCATATTTCCCTTGTTTGAAGTACCGATGACGTATAGCGAAAGGATCTACAAATGTATAATGTGATCGAGTTTTGATTTTGATATAAGTTTCCGCTTGGTGGATGCTCAGTTTGGTCATGATCTTTTATTTTTGTTTTTGACTGTTTTATAACATAGATTAATCATTTTGTTCTATTTATTGATTGTTTGTCGATTAGATTACGTATCATAAGTCTGGTTCGACCTCACATCCAACCTTCACAAAAAAGTGGCAAAACCACGTGATAGAGCCGCGGGCAATATTGGCTGATATGTGTAGGGTTGCTATTTGAGTTGGGGAATTTTAATGGGTCCAAAAAACAGCTGGACCTGTATGTTATTGTTTGGTAACCTCTCCCTGTCTCACACGGCTCACAGTTTCCATTTTTTAATGAGTAACGCACTATATATTATACGGAGTTTATCAATGGCAATTTTGCTTCGCCATTTGCCATTTTTGAGTATATTAATGTGGGCTTCAAAGATTCCAACATATCTTCAATGTTTCGGAGTTCCAATTCTGTACAGGAGTTTTTGGGTTCCTGTGATCAGATCGATGCATGTGCCCTTTCTCTCGTGCCAATCTGTACTTCTCGTGACATGTGATTGTGTGCGGTTAGAAAGTTGGAGGTAGAGTCGTATCTCATGTTTTATCATAAACTTGAATTCGTATAAAGTTGTTAGTTCATACGATAAATAGTATTTTTTCGGTTAAAAGGTCACGAGTTCAATAATTGTCGTTCAACTCTACTTGTCACATATCGATGTAGTGTTTAAACTTTTAGTCCAAAAGAAAATGTATTCAGGTCAGTGATGAGAATATTGTGTTTTGGTTCTCATATTGTTCATTGCACATCATTCGTTATAAAGTCTGATCCTTATCTTTCTTGATCAGGAATTCTTTTCACCAAGTTGAGGAAACCGAGTCGATTATTTTGTCAATGATTGTGTGTTCATTTTTAGGGTATATATCATGTGACCACATTTCCACATGGGTTGTAATGGCACGATATGATGATAGACGCAAGGTATATATCCAAAAATATTCTTTGACCTATACTTTCATACGAACTATTCACTCATTCAAAAATCACATACGAATAATCAGCTCAAATTGAGAGTTGAAAACCTCCAAAGGGACCCTTTGTCCCTTTGGCACTCAAATGATTGAGTATCTTCGAATGTATGTCACCATCATTTTCATTATGACTTGGCCCCTCGTACAAAACAAGAAATCAACGGCGGACATTTTGATACACGGAGTGCTTCTCCTGTTTCATACTAAATAAAATATTATTTCTTTTATGTTTTTTTTTTAAAATAAATCAACTGTTTTTTTCTTAAATTTTTACAAATATATATATTTTGAGATATAATTTGATACGATCAAATATTATTTTTTTATAAAATTATTCTGAGTTATTAATGATATATTAATGTGTGAACTTTAATTTAAAACCAATTTTAAGGTTTTTTGATATTGTTAAGATTAAGAATGGAACACTTTGATGTGTCAAGTCGTTATAAAAATTATGGAACGAAGGAAGTATTTTATTAAAAAAATATTTCATATAAAACTAACAAAACATCACTATTTAAAATCACATCAACCAATCCCATTGAGATTTCTATTTTTTTTTTTACTCCTCTCTCACGTATTGACAAGGATAAAATAACTGCATATTTCATATTATTTAATACATAAATAGATCGAAATCAAAACGATTCATACGTACGGAGTATTTGATCAATTTTTGATATTTTATTATCGGTTCGTTTGATTTATCAGATAATGGTATCACAAAAAGATATGATATTTAGAACACGGGTTCAAATGCAGCATCACCAACGCTTCAAACCGCGGAGAAAAGTCATATACTATCGTCAGAATATTTTTACTAAAAAAAAAAAATACTCCTTTCATCCTATAACTTTTATAATGATTTAATTCGGATTGATTTTATATATATATCGAATTTAATATATTTTAATTATTATTATTTTGTGGTTTTTCACGATGGTAGTAAGTTTATATGAAAAAATGAAAAAGAAGGAGAGAAGAGTGTAATAGGATATTATGATGATTTTAATATATAATTATTTTTCAAATTAAAAAATTAATAATTATTATTAAATTTATAAAAAATTTAAAATAATAAATATTATAAAAATTATGAGACAAAAAAGAATATCACACCGTATTTCATAAATTACCCTTCTAAGTTTCTTCTGATCCTAGCAACATCTTGGCCATGGATCTTGAATGCCTTTTCCAGCACTTCGTCAGGCAGAGGTGGGCTTGAAATGAATGCGGCAACAGCCATGAGTTGGGCCCCAGGATTCCGGCTATTCAGCCCAGATACAGAAACCGCTGAATGGGCCGGGCTCAGATTATACATGAAATGGATCAGCCCTCTAGGGAAAACGAACGACTCACCGGGCCTCGCCTGTTGGGCATAAAGCCTGTTGGTTGTATCGACAAAGCCCACAAATAGTTGAGACATATGGTCACCTCGGAGGCCCGTGGGTGAGAGTAAGGTGGGACCAGCCCGTTGGGTGATATATCAAGTCGAGCCATAGTTAGACCCTGGGTGTTGTGGCCCGGAAGGTTGGATGAGTTAGTGAGGATGATATTTAGGGTTAGGGTTAGGGTTTTGGGGGACTTTGAAAGTGCTCATGTTGCAAAATGATACGGGCTGGCTAGTCTTGGATCGATGCACGATGGCCCGTTCATGTGGATGGTCTGAGGCCCAATCGTGTTCGCGATACAATAGTCTTTGAAGTGGTTCTGGGTCAGAGGCCGCTTGGCGCAACAAGAGAGCTTAGCCTACCAAGAAATGTGATCTGGCAATGGCTCTCAGGGTTTGGAATATGTACTGGCCAGAATCTGTTTTTGCTAACTTGATGCCAAGGCCACTTCGCGCGCGTGCTCTTGTTTGTACAAATAGCTCAAACTTTATCCGAAAGACAGGTAGTTGATTTGGTCAAGTGTTTTTGTGATGTCGAATGGCATGAGCGTGTCGGTCGATTGTTTCCGGAATGTTGTTATCATTGGAATATGAAGGGTAGTTCATATAGGGAATGGAACAGGCAATTGTAGAGTTGAAATGGAGTGACTTAAGTTGCAATGGAGGAGGAAGATCAAGATGGAAGGCAAAGCAAAGGGGGTATGGGGACATGTTGGCATCAAATCCAGGAAGTTGGCTTGTTGAGAATAATAGAAAGGCTTGTCGAGTGAGTATGTACACGGAATATAAATATATGGGTTGATCTTGATTTATTTTTATTATTATTAATTGATTTTGAGATATAGTGAGAGGTTTAATAATGCTAGTTTAGATTTGGAGGTCACCGACATGAAAATGGTAACAGATCGGCCTATGAACTTATCTCACAAAGGAACATAGCTAATCATGTCATTTGAATCAAACAAAGAATGGCAAGCAGACCGATGCAGTAAATTTTCAAGAACAACAGCTGTCCACACAAATTCGGATAAAAATAAAATGTTATAAAGGCAAAGAATAAAAAACAAGCGGTGCCATGTCACGTGCTCTGCACCCTCCCACCTTCCCCATTATTCAATCATGGGTCACTTTCAAAATGGCCACTTAATCACACTATCCACTCACTAATCACTCCCATTAAACAGTTATTTCCCATTTTGCCCTCCCACATTCCAATTCAGATCAACCCCTAACCTTAATTCACTCACTAATTGTGCTCACATTAGTGATTAGTCACTTTCCTTGCCTTCGCTTCCTCAAAAAAGACATCTTTCACTATCATCACTGCAAGGGACTGCTTTGATTTGCTTCAATCCACCGTTTCACCAACTGGGTGTTCTTTGAAATGAATGCTTTTGCTTTTATTTTGGTGGGTTTTGGGGGATTTTGATTTTCACGTTGGTTTTCTGGTGGTTATTCAACTAGGTAACTGTTAAAGGTTGAATTTTGTTTCTGTTGTTTTTGTTCTTTTTATTCTGTGAGTACAAAAAAATTGAGTTCACTGAAGGAAAACAAAGACATTATCACATGGGCATGGGCATGGGCATGGGCCACCATTCATTTTTCTTCACTTCATTCTATTATGTCTCTTTTTTGTCCTCATTTCTGATCTGTTGTTCCATCTTCTTGCTGTGAGATTTGGAGTGCTCAGATCCCCGTGCAAGTTGGGTTTTTGTGTGGTTCATGTTTGTTTGAAGCAAAAGTTTTGCCTTTTTCACTTTTTTGCAATTGAGGGTTTGGGTTTTGATGGTGTTGTGCTGTTTCTGGGTATTTTGATGGGTGAATCTGTAGTTGATGCTCCAAAAGTTGAGAACAAGGTAAACCCATCTCTTGTCTGTGCTTTACAAAGCAACCCTTTTGGTAGATTTGGTTTAATCATTATTGTGCTTTCACTTTTGCATATGCTTCTTGGTTCTTATCCTATGATTATCTTTTGGATTTCTACATTTGGTTGTATATTCTGTGTATTTGAGTAACATTTTAGTGGGAGAGATTCAATTGGGTTGTGAGTTTTGTGATGATTTCTGTGTGAGCAGATGGGTGAATCTTGTGCCATGGATGTTGGGGCTCTTCATGTATCAGTGTCTTTTGGTAGATTTGAGAATGATTCTCTGTGTTGGGAGAAATGGTCTGCGTTCCCAGCAAATAATAAGTACTTAGAAGAGGTTGAGAAGTTCTCAACTCCTGGATCTGTGGCTCAGAAGAAGGCTTATTTTGAAGCCCATTACAGGAAGATTGCGGAGCGAAAAGCTGAACTAGTGGATCAGGAGAAGACGAATGGCGGTGATTCGGTCGAGTTCAGACTCGTGAACCAGAGGGATTCAGGAAACAGCAAATTTGTTGAGGGTATAGATCATGCTAATTCAAATGGCCACAGCTCATCAAATGGAGTTGAGCAAGCAATTATGGAAACCTTGTGGAAAAATGAGAGGAATGGTGATGCTACTGATGACTATGACAATGGAATTGATGTAAATGGAGAAGCGAGTCATTTGAGGACTGAGTCTGGCAGCAGCGTTGCTGTTGAACCATCAATAGGCAGTTCAGTCGTTGAACCACCGATAGACGATGCACTCGTTGAACCACCAAATGCCAGGGTAATCGTTGAACCAGTGAAAGCCAGCGAAATCGCTGCACCACCGATAGCCAGTGTGATCGCTGAACCAAGTATTGAACTTGATACTACCTCTGAAAGTGAGGACCGTCTGCCACCAACTGTGGATGCTAATGTTGAATTACATGGCAATTTAGACAATCTCAAGTTGAGTGAAGCAGAAGAAGTTGTTCTGGTGAAAGAGGATGCTCCTTCTTCAGGATCACTCGAACAACTTGATAATGCGAGCAGCATTGAAGCTCCTCCAAGAGCTACCAGTACCAGTGGTCGGAGAGTCCATTCCGAAGATTCAAAGAAAACTGAAAAGGTAATTCTCATTCGCGAAATATCTTTGGAATCTAAGGGTGCTTAGTGCTTCATTAAGTGCCAGAATTGACTAGTTTCTTATGTTTTATATCCTTCTCTTTAATCAATCCAGGTTACTTCTGTTAAAAAAGCTACTCATGTATCTTCTAGCACAACGAAGAAACAAACTGCACCAGCAGTGAGATCACCTGTTGTGTCTACCCCCAAGCCTCAGAAGCCAGCTGTGGCGAGACCTGTTTTATTTTCCACAAAGCGATCTTCTGAGAAGAAAACTGGTTTGACCCCTTTGACCAGCAAGAAGAGTGCTCCAGCTGCCAGCAGGACCATTGCTGCTCCATCTTTACACATGTCTCTGAATTTGGATCCATCGAATTCTGATCCTAGTTGGCTTGCCACGACGAGAAAATCCTTGATTATGGAAAGAATGGGAGATAAGGACATTATTAAACGAGCTTTTAGGACTTTCCAGAATAACTTTGGCGAAGTTTCATCTCCTAGCCTCGCCAAATCATCACCCACGCAGCAGGTTGAAATCCTTTCTTCCTTGTTTGATGCCCTGCACACTAGAGAAGAGTACTTGCATGGGTGATTATGTGTTTTTCATTAC